>ONZH01000475.1:0-167141 GCA_900303285.1 Rhinella marina
CGTGAGAGGTTTGGCTATGATGGAAAATCCTTTAATGAATTCCTATAATAATGGCGAAGCCCAAAAACCTTTGTAAGGCCTTCAGACTATTGGGTCGTTCCCATTTTTCAATGGCTACAACTTTGAGTGGATCCATACAAAATGAATTTGGAGTAATGTAATAACCTAGAAATGAGACCTCCTGGATACCGAACTGGCATTTCGACAACTTGGCACACAGATTATTTTGCCTCAGAAGCTCCAAAACAGTACGGACATGCACTATGTGAGAAGCCCAATCGGGGGAGAAAATCAAAATGTCGTCCAAGTAGACAACTAAAAAACGCCGTAAATGCTCACGAAAAATATCATTAACAAAATGCTGGAAAACCGCCGGGGCATTGCATAACCCAAATGGCATGACTAGATATTCGAAATGGCCCTCTGGGGTATTGAAGGCGGTCTTTCACTCATCACCTTCTCTGATTCTGATTAAATTATATGCCCCCCGCAAGTCCACCTTAGAAAACCATTTGGCTTCCCCTATCTGGTTAAATAAGTCTGGAATCAAGGGCAGCGGGTGTCGGTTTTTAACTGTAATTTTGTTCAGTTCCCGGTAATCGATGCAGGGTCGGAGCCCTCCATCTTTCTTGTCCACGAAAAAGAACCCCGCCCCCAAGGGAGAGGAGGACGGACGAATATGACCCCTCCGCAGACTGTCCTGTATGTACTCCCGCATAGCCTCCCTTTCAGGACAAGACAAGTTAAAAATACGATCCCGAGGAAATTTGGCACCGGACACTAACTCAATAGCGGCAAGCCATCCACAGCCTTCTCATCAAACACATCAGAATAATCCAACAAAAATTCAGGAATTTCCCCTCCCTTAGGGGAACCTTCCACAAGAGAAACAGCCATGCAATGGGAATCACACCTAGGACCCCATTTCACCAGTTCCCGGTTGGCTCAATCAAAGACAGGGTTATGTGTCTCCAACTAAGGCAACCCTAAAATCACTTCTGATGACAAATTATGCATAAGCAAAAACTCCATCTTTTCGACATGGACCGACCCCACCTTAACTTCAAGGCAGGGGGTCATGTACCGTACGTCCCCCTGGGCAAAAGGGGCTGAGTCTGCTCCCGTGACATTAACAGGACACTGGAGCAGAAGGGGACACACCTCTAAACCTGAAAAGAATATGGGATTAAAAAAATTAGCGGAGGACCCTGAATCGATCTGAGCATAACCCGAAACACTTCTCTCCCCCAACCTCAGAGATATTGGCAAGAGTAATTTATTCTTTTGGGTGAAGGTTACCTGTGTGCCTGAGTGACCCCCTCGATAGTCACTCAGGCGTAGAAGTTCTTCCGGTGGTGGTCCTGGCCGGGACGGACAATACCAAACTCGATGTCCTGCTTTCCCACAGTAAAGGCATAGATTGTTCTGCAGGCAATGCGTTCGTCTGACCTTGGCATCAGTGGAGTCCACCTGCATAGGTTCCTCTGGCGTGGGTATAACAGGAGGGGAAGGCTTAGGATAGGGAACTGGAAATGGTGAGGTTCTGGGACGATCTGGGGTATCTCTCTCTCGTTGCCTATCCCTCAACCGTCGGTCGACTCGGATGGCTAAAGTCATACTCTCCTCGAGTGAGTCAGGGGTAGGGTAGGCCACCAGCATATCTTTTAACCGGTCACTCAGCCCTGCACGGAACTGAAAGCGGAGGGCAGAGTCATTCCAAGTGGAGAGACCACTCCACTGCCTAAATTCTGAACAGTATTCCTCTGCTGGACGTCTGTCCTGTCTTAATCCTGTCAACTGACGCTCAGCATTAGCTGCACAATCAGGGTCATCGTACAGCAGCCCTAATGTCAGAAAAAATTGATCAACAGTCAGCAGTTCAGGAGAGTCAGGCGATAAGGAGAAGGCCCACTCCTGTGGTGGCCCTTGGAGAAGGGACATAACTATGCCTACCTTCTGGGCCTCATCACCAGAGGAGCGGGGGCGTAACCTGAAAAACAACTTACATCCTTCCCGGAAGGCACAAAATTTTTTTCCTGTCCCCCGTGAATTTATCTGGGAGCTGGACGGGCGGCTCAAGTGGTGATGGGGAAGTCACAGTAAGTTGTCGTGGAACAGTCTCCTGCTCCCTTACAGCTAGCTCTTGTACCATAGTATTGAGCTGCTGCATTTGGTCCACAATATTTGTCATGGCCGTTCTGTTGTCCATGAGGCAAAAACTACAGTTGGGCTAGCTATTCTGTCAGGACTAGGGGGTACAGACAACACAAGACAGTGGGCCCTGAGGCTGAACCCACCCACTGTCCCTACCTACTTGCCTCAGACGGCCCTAGGCGGCCGCGGACAACCACGATGGCGTTCCCTATACTGAATAAGTGGAACACCAAACAGGACAGACAAACAACCAAAAACGGACAAAGGAGCAAACAGGGACAGAACCACACAGCAATGCAGTAATTATCGGCAATACAGACAAAAGTCAAAGGTCAGGCGGAGGGTGGATAAGTACGCAATCAGAGGGACTAGGAAGGGAACAAACCGGAGAAGATACAGGGGAGCTGGGATCCAGGTATGAACCGAAATAGCCAGCAAGCAAGTGAGCAGCTAGCTGACATTTATCCAGGATCAGAGGCTAGGTCCAGAAGCTAATTGGACCAGCCCTGATCTCAGTAACAAGTTCAGCTGAAGCACAAATCCTAAAGAGCACAGTAACTCCTGCATTGCTGGACAAAAGCAATCGGGTGTGTCACAACAACCCAGGCACAGTTCACACTAGGTATTGCACACCCTGACAGCTACATTACAAAAATCTCTGTGCGACATTTGTCTGGGTTGCAATTAAGCAGACCAAGTCTGCCTAATCTAATAGTTTCAGTGTAATTGCTCTATACTGCACGGTACGTAATAACATACGTAATTTAGCTCTAACTTATCCACCTATATACAAACCACAATCCGTATTTTCTGTCCAGGTGACACATTCTGTACGTCACTTAATTAAAAAAGGTCTTTTGCTCTCACTGAGACAGCTACATTTCAAAAATCTCTGTGCGACATTTGTCTGGGTTGCAATTAAGCAGACCAAGTCTGCCTAATCTAATAGTTTCAGTGTAATTGCTCCATACTGCATAGTACGTAATAACATACGTAATATTGCTGTAACTTATCCACCTATATACAAAACACAATCCGTATTTTCTGTCCAGGTGACACATTCTGTACGTCACTTAATTAAAAAAGGTCTTTTGCTCTCACTGGTACAGCTACATTACAAAAATCTCTGTGCGACATTTGTCTGGGTTGCAATTAAGCAGACCAAGTCTGCCTAATCTAATAGTTTCAGTGTAATTGCTCCATACTGCACGGTACGTAATAACATACGTAATTTTGCTCTAACTTATCCACCTATATATTTTCTTGTTCAGATTGAACAAGTTTGTGGGTTTCAGTACAGCAGGCCCATTTATTTCATTTTTTTTATATAATACACTTATATACAGAAAATGTTGAACCCCAGGGCTAAGGGTCGAGGACGAGGGCGTGGGCGTGGGCATTCAATTACTGCAGGGGGCAGAGGCCGTGGTCCTGGGCAGGGTGAGACAGTACCTGCTGATGAGAGAGCAGGGGAACGCCACAGAGCTACACTCCCTCGCTTCATGTCTCAATTTACAGGGACACGTGGTAGAGGACTGTTGAAACCACAACAGTGCGAACAGCTGATGTCGTGGATTGCGGACAATGCTTCAAGTAATTTGTCCACCAGTCAGTCTTCCACGCAGTCCACCCACGTTACCCAAGGGAGCACTCCTCTGGCTCCTCCACCTCAACCTCCTTCCCCCCAGTCTGCCCCCTCCCAGGAAAATTTGGAATGCGATCCGGCATACTTTGAGGAACTGTTTTCTGGACCCTTCCCAGAGTCACAAACCACTTCTCAGGTTGCTGCTGACCTCGTTCCCGATGCCCAAGTTTTCCAACTGTCGCAGTCTTTGGGTGATGATGATGATGACAATGTTGACTTAGTGGAAGAAGTGTGTAAAGAGGTGTCGGACGATGAGGAGACACGGTTGTCAGACAGTGGTGAAGTTGTTGTCAGGGCAGGAAGTCCAAGGGGGGAGCAGACTGAGGAATCTGAGGATGACTGACCAAAGCTGGGTTGATAAGCCGAGTGAAGACAGTGCTTCTGAGGCGGAGGCGAATGCTGCACCAGAACAGGTTGGAAGAGGCAGTGGTGTGGCCAGAGGGAGAAGCAGGGCCAGAGCTGGTGCATCAGCAGCAACTGTTTCACGTAGTGAAGCTCCCGTGGCGAGGCCTAGATGTTCGCAAGTCTGGAGGTTCTTTAAAGAAAGTGAGGATGACCGACGGACTGTGGTGTGCAACCTGTGCCACACCAGGATCAGCAAGGATGCCACCACTACTAGCCTAACCACCACCAGCATGCGCAGGCATATGAGTGCTAAACACCCCACTCAATGGAACCAAGGCCGTTCACCTCCTGCGGGTCACACCACTGCTCCTTCCCCTGTGTCACTCGCTGCCTCTGCTAGTCAACCCCCTTCCCAGGACCCCGGCACAAGCGCCTCCCGCCGGAAAACCACACCTTCGCCTCCACGATCCTCCACAGTGTCCACCAATGTGTCCCAGCGCAGCGTTCAGCTGTCTTTACAGCAGACGCTGTAGCGCAAGAGGAAACACAGTTCCACCCACATGCCCAAGCCCTCAATGTCCACATCTCCAAATTGCTGAGCCTGGAGATGCTGCCCTATAGGCTGGTAGAGACCGAGGCCTTTCACAATCTCATGGCGGTGGCTGCCCCTCGGTATTCGGTCCCCAGCCGCCACTATTTGTCCCGATGTGCCGTCCCAGCCCTACACCAGCACGTGTCACAGAACATCATCCGTGCCCTGACCAATGCCGTTTCTGAGAAGGTCCACCTAACCACGGACACGTGGACAAGTGCTGCCGGGCAGGGACACTATATATCACTGACGGCACATTGGGCTACCTTGGTGGAGGCTGGGACCGAGTCTGACCCTGGGGCCGCTCATGTACTACCCACACCGAGGATTGCGGGGCCTACCTCGGTCATGGTCTCTCAAACGTACTATGCCTCCTCCTCCGACCCCTCCTCCTCCTTCACCTCCTCCTCCGAATTACCATCCGCGGACACGGCGCCTTCAGTCGGTAGCTCTAGGCGCAGCAGCAGTGCCGTGGGTAAGCGCCAGCAGGCGGTGCTCAAACTGCTGAGCTTAGGAGACAAAAGGCACACCGCCCAAGAGCTGTTACAGGGCATCACGGCGCAGACCGATCTGTGGCTGGCACCGCTGAACCTCAAGCCAGGCATGGTTGTGTGTGACAACGGGCATAACCTGGTGGCGGCTCTGCAACTCGGCAGACTGACACATGTGCCATGCCTGGCACACGTGTTCAATCTAATAGTTCAGCGGTTCCTCAAGACATACCCCAATCTGTCTGATTTGCTCACCAAGGTGCGCCGCATCTGTGCGCATTTCCGTCGACCACAGATGCTGCCACTCTCAGGGGAGCGCAGCACCGCCTACAACTGCCCACTCACCGACTGTTGTGCGACGTGCCCACAAGATGGAATTCGACATTAAACATGTTATCCAGAGTTTACCAGCAGCGCAGAGCGATTGTAGACTGCCAGATGTCAACTTCCATCAGAACTGGTAGTCAGGTCACTCAGATTCCTCAAGTCTACAATGAGGAGTGGACGTGGATGTCTGATATCTGCCAGGTGTTGAGCAACTTTGAGGAGTCAACACAGATGGTCAGCGGCAATGCCGCCATTATCAGCCTCACCATCCCGCTGCTTTGCCTGTTGAAAAACTCACTGCTCAGCATGAAGTCGGATGCTTTGTCACAAGAGACGGTGGAGGAAGATACGTCGCTTGATAGCCAGAGCACCCTCCGGTCTGTTTCTCAGCGCGTATCGGAGGAGGGGGATGAGGATGAGGAGGAAGAGGAGGAGAATGTCGGCGAGACAGAAGACGGTACCAGTGCTCAGTCCTTAACTCTTGAGCGTGTATGGGCTGAAGAGGAGGACTTGGAGGAGGAGGAGGAAATGGAGAGTCAGGCCAGTGAGGAGAGGGAATTCTTGCGTGTTGGGACTCTGGCGCACATGGCAGACTACATGTTAGGCTGCCTAGCCCGTGACCCTCGCGTTAGAAGCATTTTTTCAAACACCGATTACTGGGTGTTCACTCTCCTGGACCCACGGTACAAGCAGAACCTTTCCACTCTCATCACTGTAGAGGAAAGGAGTATGAGAGTGAATCAATATCAACAGGCCCTGGTGCACAAACTGAAACAATCCTTCCCATCTGACGCTGCTAGCGGCAGAGGGCATGGTTCTGTGGGCCAAGTAGCGGGGGAGAGGAGGCGAGCAGGCAGCTTGTCCAGCACTGGCAGGGGAACGCTCTCCAAGGCCTTTGCCAGTTTTATGTCACCCCAGCAAGACACTGTCAGCTGTCCCCAGTCTAGGCAGAGTAGGGGGGAGCTGTACAGAAAGATGGTGAGGGAGTACCTAGCTGACCATACCAACGTCCGTAGCGATCACTCTGCTCCATACAACTACTGGGTTTCAAAGCTGGACACGTGGCCTGAACTGGCGCTGTACGCCTTGGAGGTGCTGGCCTGCCCTGCCGCTAGCGTGTTGTCAGAGTGGGTATTAAGTGCAGCTGGTGGCGTCATCACCGATAAGCGTACGGCCTGTCAACTGACAGCGCTCACAGGCTGACGCTTATTAAAATGAACAAAGCTTGGATTTCACCGGAATTCAAATCTCCTCCGGGGGAAAGCAGCTAAAGATTTACATTACTTATGTATCCGATTCCTCTTCTCTACTCCTCCTACTCCTCCTCCTCCTTGTCATCTTTGCCTAACACTGACCAAAAAAACGCCATTTTTTAGAGGTCCAACTGGCACTCTTTTACCACAATTTTTCAGGAGGGCCCCCTACAGGCCCTCTCTTCAAACAATTTTTCCGGAGGTCCACATACAGGCCCTCTCTCTAAATAATTTTTCTGGAGGCCCACCTACAGGCCTTCTCTCTAAACAATTTTTCCGGAGGTCCACCTACAGGCCCTCTCTCCAAACAATTTTTCCGGAGGTCCACCTACAGGCCCTCTCTCCAAACAAATTTTCCGGAGGGCCACCTACATGCCCTCTCTCCAAACAATTTTTCCGCAGTGTCAACTACAGACAGTGTAAAACAATGTTTCAGGAGCGTCAAACAGACAGTCCAAAACAATTTTTCAGGAGGCGCAAGTACCGACATTTAAAAAAAAAAATTTTTGGCTGAGGGTAGACTTTATGTACTCCGAAAAGAAAAAAATATTTGGAGGCTCAACAAAAGCCATTTCACTGCATTCTCAGTTGGACAAAGTCATTGGTGGTGTAACCGCCATGCTGTGTCAGGCTAAATTTTTGGGTGCTTCACCAGCTACAGCATACTAACTCAGTCACTCTGTTGTCACCGCCGCCATACAGGGCTACGAAAAATGTTTATGTGGTTCGCCTGCTCCCGCAGTGTCACTCGCTCACTGTTGTCACCACCATAGTAGTTTGCACTATAGCAGCCCAAGTCTGCACATTCCCCTTTTTATCTCCAAGTGATCTATACGGCACTTCACATAATAAAATAGGTTCTTTTGCTCTCAGTGATACAAATCCATTTCATAAAATCCTTTCTTTCTCTTTAACTGATCTATACTGAACGTCACTTTTAAAAGTACGTCTTTTTCCTCTCTTTCTCTCTCTCCAAACTATTTTTCCGGATTGGTGCCATATGCGGTATTAAACTGTTGTCACCACCACACACGCTAGCCAAGGGGGCACGTCTCTGGCTCTTCCAGCTCAACCTCCTTCCCCCCAGCCTGCCCCCCACCTACAGGCCCTCTCTCCAAACAATTTACCCGGATAGGGGACATATTAGATATTGTACTGATTTTTTTTGGTTCTTCTTTTAATTGCCTCCTGACCTGTGATAGGCAGAGCATGGACACGTCCCCTTAGCTGCAGTAGAAAAGACACTCCCCTGGCCAGAGCAAGCTCTTTTTCCTTTTCCATGTTCGAAAAATCCATGAAATATATGGTCTCAAGATAGGGGACGTATACGATTTTAAACTGAGAAGAATCGATACCACACATGCCCCACTAGGAGAATTTGGGGTAATGGTGGGATTAGGCAGCCTCAGAGGCATCCATGCTTGCTGCACCTGCTGTTTCCTGTCCATTTCCGTGGTGTTTCCATCATTTTCTGATGTTTCCAGGCTTTCACCCAGCCTTCCCTAGGCAGAGCCTTGGTCCCCTGCAAAAATGCTCGAGTCTCCCATTGACTTCAATGGGGTTCGTTACTCGAAACGAGCACCCGAGCATCAGGAAAAGTTCGACTCGAATAACGAGCACCCGAGCATTTTAGTGCTCGCTCATCTCTAATAAGGAAGAATAAACTATTATTAAATAATGATGTGGAGGTTCTTGTGTATGCCTCATGCCATTTATGGGCTGTCTGCCATCTTGATTCTTTCTCCCCCCTAATGCAGTTGACCATTTCCCATCACATATCTTTCTTTTCAGAGACAGAGAGGGGTAGCGTTTCATCACACTAAGGACAGCCAGTGATAGATCAATATGATTGGCTATACTGAGAGTCAGCAGTTCTATGTGATGCAGCTTCAGCCTTTCTCCCCTGATTCCTGCTGTGATAGTTTTTTTTTCTGCGTGCTCTTAGTAGGGGGCAGGGGAGAATGGTGTGAAGCTGCATCTCATATAATGCACTGGTGACTCTGCACACAGCACACTCAGTAAGTATACACAGTGTGAGTGAGGGGAGATTTATAATTCTGCGGCTAGTCATTGTATGAACTAGAGATGAGCGAATCATCCAAAATTCGCTTCGCTGAATATTCGCCGAATTTCTGACAAGATTCGTACTTAAATGAATTTATTCGGTCGATCTACGTTCAAAAAAACAATTGTTGTTTTGCGAACATTCCTGCACAAATTACAAATGTACAGTCAGCGTAGTTAAAAGTACGCAATATGTAAGGATTAGCGTACAAAATTGCGTACGAATCCTTAGCGTGGTATTAAAGCACGAATGCGTCATACGCACGAGGCTAGGCCGCAGGGTACAGACTTTAGAGGCAGTCCATATGAGGTAGAAAAATAAGGTTTTCACTGCTAGCTTTCCAGCTAAGTGCATAATTTACTAAAAACACCGTACAATAAGTGCATAATAGGACACATACATTGCAGTACCTGAAAAACAATACACACAATGGGCTAAAGTGCTGAACCAGTAAAAACAGTGTAGCTAAAATACAGCAAAGACATAAGTATGCAAACATTTTAGTGCAATCAATTTCACATTTGCAAGCATAAAAGGCTCACATATACGTTAGAGTTTCTCCTCGTGGCTCCTTAGAATGATAAAACACTGTCGGGAACACATAGTCCAAAATTCAATTGTAATCCACGTGAGGTAAAATTTTAATACAAACAGGTAACATGTGATCCACATGGCTAATAGAAAATAGCAGCACATAGAGAACCTTTTTTGCTAAGGGTGCTCCCATATAACCTGAGAAGGCCGCTTAGGCGCAACTGGGACTTTTCTGCAGAATGGGGGGAGTCCTGACAGCCATGCCCATCTGGGTGAGAGTCAAATGGGGGCAATACAAACAAACATAAAAAGTGCCAACTACTGAGTGTCCATGGTGTGGCTCCCATAGGTCCTCCTGAGGTGTCCTTTAAATCATCCAGCCAGTAGAATGGTTCTTCAGATGACGGACCTGAAGTCCTTCTCGCTGGAACTGCTGCTAAATGACATCAGAGGACGCTCCTGCCTCTTGTAGGCCACGCTCGCTGCCATAGTAGACCTCCAGTGCCCTCTTCTTCCGGAAGTTGAACTTGACCGGGTCTGGGTGGTGGTCAAGCTGGAAAGTGCTGCAGCCATTTTCCAGATCCTCCTGCCAGGACAGCAGGGTTAAGGACTTCCGGCTGCAGCGGTTCTGGCAAGGTTGCATCCAGGGAAGAAGCCCCAGCTCTCCTGGCTGCTGCTGGCTTCATCTTCCACGGCAGCTGGTATTGGTGGATGACCGTTGATTGGAAGGTAAACGATGAAGTTGTCAGCTGACCCAGCTGAAAGGACTGTGGTGGTGGTGGTGCTGGAAGTCCAGGAATCAGAGGCTCCGGCTGTGGCTTTTCCCTGAACCGGAGGACGCCATCTGGGGACTCCTGAAGTCAGCGCAAGCATCCTGGACCTGGTGGTTCATCCGGCAACACATCAGGTTCTGTAGTAGGTACCAGGGGCCTAGAAAGGAGGGTAACCCCCGGTCACAAAGGGGCCTTTCAGGGACGCCATGGGGGTGTACGCCACCTGATCCCCCACGTACAGGCTGTGACGAGGTTGTGGCAGGTACTGCCGTTTCACCGACCTGCTGCCCACAAAATACTCTTTTCTGTCCTCGTCGTCTGCCAGGAAGCCAGACCCTCTCTCAACGGAAAACCACAGGACAGTTCCCTTTCAGCGTTCCAATGCAGGATCTCCCGGCCTAGGGTGGTCCATTACCTGGATGACCCAGTCCTCCATGGCGTTTTTATAGTCCCAGACGGTCTGGGCATGGGCCGTCACCGATGGTGGCACAATCGGGTTCTGCTTTATGGAAGGTGTTGTCGTGGATCTCCTCCTGGGTGGCGAAGTGGTTGCTCCAGCTGCCTCCACGGCACCAGCCACAGCAGATGCACCAGCCGCCTGACGACGAAGAACCGCCTAACGATGCGCAGCTAACTCCGCAGGCAGTAAGGAGAATAAGGGCACTGTAGGTGGGTTACTTGCCTTCAGTTCAAAGTGTGACACCCTGATGTCTGGATCCTATAATCCAATAATTTACAGGAATTCAGTCAAAGAGGTAAGCAAGGTCTGGACTGGTTGTCAAACTGGGGATCATATGGCATAGCTATAAATAAAGAAAACTTTAAACTCCATACACACAACTAAGCTGGGTTTAAGCGCTTTTCACCGCTTATTGACTATATACATCTGGGTGGCTGGCACCAGTGGCGTACCGCCAATGTAGGCAGACAACGCCACTGCTATGGGGTTCCGCAGCACAGGGGGCCCAGAGCACACGGAAGGCCCTGCACCTTACATCTACTGTCCGCACACAAGCCGGTGGCAGGCCCTGCTGTGAGTTTTATTAACATGGTCAAAAACCCGGCATTACTCTGTGACGGCGCTAATATCACCATCAACCCCCCCCCTTCCCCTCCGCTACTGACCTTTTCATGATTCCAGCAGGGCGGGTGACTGCGTGCTCCCTAGGACCCAGGCACTGCATCTGCTGCTGCGCTGGCAGTGTATCGCTGGCAAGCAGCAGGCGCGCACCCAGCCTGGAAGTTATGTACGTGCTGTCTTGCCACCTGCCTCATCAGCCACGACTACGCGTCGCTCCGGTCACTGTAGGAAGTTCCTAGCTGCCAGCCTGCACACAGTAAGAGATCACAGCAGAATAACAAAACTGTTGGAACTTGGATATTATATGGGTATTCTTGGGGAGGGCATCAGCAGGCAGAGTTTCTGTGGGGGTGGGGGGCACTGTAGGCTCACAGAAGACTCAGAACAGTGTAACCCCCCCCCCTTCCCCACAGTGTATCAAACTGCCCACTAAGTATCAGCCGGGAAGGAGTTAATGCCCCCCAAATTGCCCAGGCAGTACGCTCCTGCTGGGCACCTTACTTACCTCACTCCCCTGCACCCGCATTGCAGTGCTTATGCATGCACAGCCGCCACAGCATCCCCCCCATAATGTGGATAAAAACATCCAGCGACATGGAGCGCAGTCAATAGCAGGCCACGATGGGAACGGGCCTCCCTAGAATCGCGGGTGACGCTAAGGATGCTCATTTCTGACGCAGCCTGCTATTGGCTGCACCCCCCACCAGGCATAAGTGTTATCTGTATGTGGTGCCCGGATATTTTGGGGGGCAAAATAGGGGTTAGATAACCCCTTTAACCCTTAGGATACCGGAGGTTTTTTTGTTTTTGCATTTTCAATTTTCCTCCCCTATCTTCCTTGAGCCATAACTTTTTTATTTTTCCGCTCATGTACATGTATGATGGCTTATTTTTTGTGGGACAAGTTGTACTTTAATATGGCATACAATGCAGAGGAAAGCGGACAAAATATTCTAAAGGGGGTGGAATTAGGAAAAAAAGCAATTCCTATGGCATTCCCTTTTCGGCAGAACTGAGCCCTTAATTCTCTTTGTCATTACGTTTATAACGATACCCCATATGTATAAGTTTTTTTATGTCTAAATAGTGTAAAACTAAATTACAACTTTGAAATGTTGTTTTTTTTTTTTACATCACCATATTCTGACCCCCAATACCTTTTTTTATAGTTATATCTACTAAGCTGTGTTTTTTGCGGGATGAACTGTAGTTTTTATTGATACCATTTCGGAGTGTGTGTTACTTTGTGATCTCATTTTATTAAATTTTTTGGGGGGTAAGAGAAGCAATGAAAAAATGGTGCTGGTAGCGAAGATACGTATTCATTTTTTTAGTTACTGCAAAAAAGTTGGTTAATAAATAAAAATAAAGATTAATCCCTGACGTTTTCAGTAGGTCATGTATACATTTATTATTGGCAAATGGGGTGTGGCAGGGGAGGAGCCAGGGTAGGAGGTGGGATGGGTCAGGGTAGTGGGTGGAGTTAGGGGGCCCAATTCAGATTCTTGCTATGGGGCCCCATGATTTCTATGTACGCCCCTGGCTGGCACATATCTCTGCACGCACATGCGTTTCTAAATGTCCTTGTGCTGTTGGAGAGGTGGGTCCACTGTCAGTGACAGCAGAGCCCTCCATTGAGAAGGTAGGGACAATTTTCACAGTCCTTGTCTTCCCTATTGCTGTATGCACTGCACTAAAATGGTAATACTGCTTCTTGCTATGGTCCTGGCAGTCATGTGATCGCCAAAGGCCAAGAGCCTGTACATGCTGCTCTACAGGGAGGCTTATAGCCTTGTACAACCTCTGTGGGGGCATTACTTCCCTGTACCTGGGGCAAATATGACAGCCGAAGTTACAGGAGAAATAAAAAAAACATTTAAAAAAAATGTAATGTTAAATGTTCTTCGCCTCCCCCTCCCCAGGAACCATAACCCATACATCCCATACAGTATATCAAAATGACTGTTATGGAAAGTGGACACAATTAAAAAAAATTTTTAATTTTTTCCATTCATGGTTATAAAAATAAAAACAAATGCTAAAATAAAAATGACATAAAAATAAAATCCCTTGTGTCACCAAAAAAGGCGGAAAAATTATTTACATAGCTTGTTCATTACTGTAGTAAGATATAATACCAGGCACATCATGCAGAGCTTCCAACTGTCCATAAGTTCATTGACTTAAAACAAAAACATAAAAAAAGCTTTAGACCACCTTTGTGTCTATAGTAATGAACACAACATTGATGTTTCTATGACATTTTTGAAGCCGGAGGAGCTTGTGCGGGTTATATTGATTGTAAATCTTCTACAGTTCACAGTAAATGCTTCTAATGTGTTCATATAATTATTAGAGCTACACACACATATTTCTTATCATCTTCTTATCATGTTCATCAATCTTTTTGTGGCTTTCCAATTTCTTTTTAAAGATTTTGTTTGTCATTTTTGACTGAATTGTGCAGAAAAACAAAGAGTCTGAACGAATCATCTTTGTGATAGTTTTTTTTTTTCACTATATTAGAATTTTCTTTGAATATTAGTGCAAGTGTAGGGCAACATAACCTTTGGTGGTGTATTCGGCTTTTTATTTTGTATATGTGTAGTGTAACATCACAATATATAACTCCATCATTTAGCTTTTACAAAACAGTGGTTAGCCTTCATTTGCACAATCCCAGCACGGCAGGGAACAATATCAGTGAGGAAAATCGTCAGTCAAAGCCAATCACTGCCACTTGTGGGAAAAGACAACCTGCTTTAGCTTTCCCCGAGAGCTGCTAGCTAAATAAACCTAGAAGATTAACCTCCAAAAATTGGTGTGGAATCCCCTGAGCTACAACTGTGAGGATTGCCAAAAACAGTGAGGGCCTGGTGGATGCCAGCTAACTGTCTACATACCCTGCTACAGACATGAAAAACAAACAAGCCAGTCTGGTGAGTGCACCACTTTCCAAAGTTTTGTGATTAAATGAATACTCAGAGGAAAGGAAATATTTAATTTCAGATTTTTTTTATTATTATGAGCATAATTTATTATATAGATGGAGAAGAACCACATAAAACTAGAAGACTATCTATCTATCTATCTATCTATCTATCTCACATCTATCATTTGTTCGTTTGATCGCTCTATCAACTATCTACCTGGCTAATATCTATCTATCTATCTATCTATCTATCTATCTATCTATCTATCTAATATCTATCTGTCAGTCATCAGCTATTATTAATAAATGGTAGTATCTCAAAGAAAAAAAGAAATGGAATCTCCTCTAGAGATCTATCTATCTATCTATCTATCTATCTATCTATCTATCTATCTATCTATCTCCTCCAAAGCTATATATATATATACCTATATAACTCTATCTAACATCTATCGTTTGTTCGAATCAATCTATCTACTATCTATCTAGCTAATATCTATTTAGCTAGTTATCTGTCTATCTATTTATTTATCTATCTATCTATATTAGTTATTATAAATAAATGGCAGTATCTCTAAAATAAAAAAGAAAGGCAATTAATATTTTTCTTTAAGCTTTTCAACTAATTGATTTATTGGTAAACATGAAAGGATTGTAATGTTGCAATAATAAGTTATTGGCCTATAAATTTATATACTGTAAATAATTGAAACAGTTTGTAACTAGATAATTCTAAGTTATGCAAATATTTATTGCTTGTATTAGTTATCCAATGCTATTATTAACAGGATTTTAATTAGAAGAGTTTAAGGTTAGGTCTAAGCAAGATACTTGTCTGACTTATGTGGTCTATATGCATATGTTGCTGTTGTTTTGTGGGATGCTGATTTACAGGGGATGCAGTAATACATTCTTTTAGCAGAGTACAGTTTTTATAGAAAAACATTTAAGCCGAAAGAATCTTCTTTGCTTATTACATGTTGAAGAATGGCAAAACATATTGTTGAACACTACAAATATTGAACTAAATTATATTTATTTGGCTGCAATATAGTTAACATTATTATATTGTAGCGAATATCAATGCACTCAGGTTTTATACAAGTTGATTTATTTTCCTAGAGTTAAAGGGGTTGTCCCATCTCACACATCGGTGGCATATCACTAGGATATGCCACCAATGTGAAATAGGTGACACCTCTCGGACCTGCACTTATTTCTAGAATGTAGTCTCCAAAGCGAAATGCGGTGTACTGCACATCCTCATTTACTGCTATAGGAGCACCAAAAATAACTGAGTGCCGGCTCAGCTACTTAATGATCTCCCATAGAGGGGAATGGAAAGGTGGCTGCATTTGAACTGTGCGCTCTCCATTCACTCCTATGTAAGCTCCAAAAAAACCTGAGCGTGCTTGCTCAGCTATTTTTGAAATTGCTTTAAAAGGGAACGGAGAGCATGTCATGTATGCACGGTGCGCTTTCCTTTTCTTTGAGGGCCCAATCCTAGCAATAGGTGCGGGTCCCAAAGCTGGGATCCAAACCTATCTGATATTGGTCGCATATCCTAGCGATATGTCACCAATGTGTGAGATGGTACAACCCTTTAAAAATGTAGACATTTATCATTTGAGGTTGTTTTTGTGTCAGTTTTAAGTCTGCTTTTTCTATGTGTATCTTTACCAAATTTATGAAATAGTGCACCTTAATAATATATTTGGAGTGACCGCAATGTGGTTTACACCTGTATGTGTAAAAGTATAGCAAGGGGTCGCCTTTTTGCTACTTTTGCAAACATCACACATAGTAAATGAACCATAATCCAGGTCCAATCTCACTTTTAGCCCTTAAACATAGACCACTTTGAAAAGTGATGAGGATCACAAAATGTCGCAAATTTAACCAAATGTCGCAGAAAACAGCACAACTTTTTAAAGCCAAAAAATGTACACATCTGCTTTGATAAATGTCCTCCGTAATCTTTACAATGTTTTTGCTGCCTTACTTGGTTACTTTAATGCATCTTAGAGTCATCAACTTGATGTCTTTGTCAAAAGCTAAAAGATAAATGACAACTGTAATGTCATCGAACATAGTGTCATTGTGAAGATTCCTGCATTACAGTATTCAGTTCCCCTTCTTTAATCAAGACATTCATATGTCATGTTTATGTCATATATATAGTATTTCTTAGATTACTTTAAGATCTAGATCTCATGCACATAACAGTATTAAACCTCTTCACAAACCGTGATTCATTTATGGCCATACTGTACCTCTGTATGCCTCTGCATTCATAATGAGACACACCAAAGTGATTTCTGGCTGATTTTCAACAGAAAAAATTATGGCATGCTCCATTTGATGACAATATAGAGGTATTCTTCCCTAGGTTTTGCACATTGTACAGTACCCACCATACAGTGTTACATAGATTGCCTCCAGTGTAGCCATATACATGGGGCCTTAAACATGGCCTACTGAAAAATAGAAATCTATATTTCTAGCTATAAATTAAAGGTGCATGTTAGAAAGGTGCATGATGTAATCTGTAATGAAGGTAATCTTTTTACCTATAACTGTATTTGTTAGTTATAACCTCCCTTCTGATCCTCAGCTGTGTTATGTGACCAACACTCTGATCTCCAACTGACACAGGACAGGAAGGCAGTTACTTCTCTATTCAATCCTATGAGACTGACATTAGGCTCCCCAAGGAATACATAGAGAAATTGGCTTCCTGTCCACACAAATGCTGGGTTATTTGGAAAGTCAGGCTGCTGGTCACATAACACAGCTGAGGATCAGTAAGGAGGTCATAACGCACAAATAAAGTCACAAGTAAGAAAATTACTTTCTACAGTTTACATCATGTACCTTTCTAACGGGTCTCAGAATAAAAATATTTGAGGAAGTGCTTCTTTAAATAAGTCGGGCCACATTGGCCCTGCCCTATCCTGGATACATCCTGACTACATGGGTGACTACATGGGTGTAAGAAGGCACAGAACTTTTTATTGCCACTATTCTGGTACAAGGGATTTGATAAATATATGATTTTGTGGAAAAATGTAAAATTTGTAGGCATTTTGTTTTTCCATTAAAATGAATAGGAGAACATGAGATACAAGAAAAATGCATTTGACAAAATGCTGCAAGTCAATGGAAATAATTTCCCATTCAGCAATTCTTCTACGTACATCCATACCGTATGTATGGCATTTGATGGAACCTGCCACAGGCATATATTGGTGTAGTACATGCTCCATGCACTAGAATTGGAGTCTTATTACAGGTCCTTACAAGACAGGCATAATACAGCCATGTACATGAGGTCTAACTGGTAAGATATTGGGGGTCATTTATCAAACTGGTGTAAAGTAGAACTGGCTTAGTTGCCCATAGCATCCAATCAGATTCCACCTTTCATTTTGGACAGCTCCTTTGGAAAATGAAAGTAGTAGTAAATAGTAAATTTAATTAGTAACCTTTTGTTCGGGTTATTTATATGACATAAATCCATATGAACAATGTTGTCTATCTATGCCCAAACCTTACTGTCGTATCATATCATGTCTTTGAATTCAGGACTATAAGTGATAAATTTTACCCTGGAAGGCCTAGCAGACTAATCCATAGAAAATACAGAGAGATTTTAATACTAATGAAATTAAAGGTATAGAATTATCTTTTAGTACTGCAGATTACCTATGCTGTTTGAAGCTGCATTCATGTTTCTGTGTATGAATAAACCATCTGTTTCTACTTAACATACAAATAACATGTCTTATATGCAAAGGGGTGGATGAAAGAGAATAAAAGAGCACAAAATGTGTGATCATTGTATAAGAGCAGCTTTTACTTTGAAATAGCAATTTCTACTCTGCAGATAAACACTTTAATGCTTTGTTACTCCCTTTTGAATGCAGTTTTATATGTTGACTTCATATGATGTGAATTGGTTTCAGTCATGAGTCATAAAGCAGCCTGGTCCAAGATGATGGCTTGATACAATGAGTTATACTCATGTTATAACCTACATTTTGATTTGTTCTGTGTAGGATTGCTCTTTTTATTACTTGTTGATGTATATTAAAGGGATTGTGAACTCCATTATTACTGATGGCGTATCCTCAGGATACTTGTAGTTCCAGTGCTGAGTTGCGGTGCTGGAGCTACTTTGAAAAAGCTGATTAGTTGGGGTACCCTGCCGATCAGATAATGATGGTCTATCCTCAGGAGTACATAAAGGAGTGGACAACCCCTTTAATTGAATGTTTATTTTTCTTGAGATAATATTCTAGGCTGCTTGAGCTATAACTCAAAACACTTGAAAACAATATCTGTATCAAGGTTTTTAGTATAGAACATCTCATATAAAACAGTTTTTACTTTAAAGTCAAATGATACTAACAATGTTAAAATTCGGGAGTGACTCTAGTTAAACCCACTTCTACACTCCCATAATTCAGGTTCAAATCAGCTTCAAACTTAAGTGGCTTTCTGATATTCTGATGTTGATGACCTATCCTCAGCTGATTGAGGAGGCCACGGTTCTCCAGTGAGCGTCACGGTCTCCTCACAGCTTACCAAGCACAGTGCTGTCCATTGGATAGAGGCTGTACTTGTATGACTGATGTTTGAAAAAGTTTCCAGATTCCATAGAAAAGATATAGACTTTATCCAGTAAAAAATCCACAGTAAGAACAGTTCACACAGCTTACGCGTTTTGGGCTGAAAGCTAGTCCTTAATCATAGCATGGCTGTGCATGGCATCACAGCTCAGCCCCATTCACTTTAATGGGACTGAGCTATACCTAGGCAACATGACCGATGACATGATGTCACTGTCCTAGGAAAAAGCCGCGGCGCCGTGGATAGGCCATCAATATCAAAATTTCGGACAACGCGTTGAAAGCAGTAATACTTGGACCTCTTACAGTTAAACTAAACCAAATTTCTATTGTGATTCTATTGTGAAATTCAAATCAGTTAAAGCACGTGTGGTCTGGGCTATGTGCCGACATTACGGGCATGTTAAAATGACTTAAAATTAATATTCCAATTCTACTATGTCCCAGTACCAGGAGTTCGGGAAAACAGGTAAGTGTTCAATGTGATTGTCATGTTGAACATGTCTATGTCATGCAGTGCTCTGGTGACTTTCTTTATAATAAAATTGTTGCTCATCACGGATAAAATTATTTGGTCAATATTTTCCATCAGTATTTGTAAGCCAAAACCAGCTGTGGATCCTACAAAAAAAAAGTATAATGGACATCTTCTGATCAAATACTGCCCATGGGAAAGTGGCCAGAGACTAATTGTTTTTTTTAACCACATATAGCAGGTTTTTGTTAATTTACAGAGTTTTTACAAGATTACAATATTGATGATCAGTCTTTAAAGAGGTTTTCCAGGATTATGGCCCTTTTTAATTAGCTCCTATACCATTTGGTATCTAGTGAAAAATTATACCCACTACTCTATTCTGTAACCTTGGCTCAGTTCAGCAGACTTCTATTTCCCAGCTTGTTTACCTTCAGACGAGTTATGACATGTGGCAATGACTGGCCTCATCAGTGATGTGTCCCCAAGCAACACATGACCCAGCTCTGATGTACAGCTTGGGGACACGTCACCTCTGAGGCCAGTCTTTGGCTGAAACAGTGAACATGAGCCCGTCCATACTCTAGCCCGAAGTGAACAAGCTGAGGATCAGCACAAAGCCAGGGCGGAACTGAGTGGCAGGTAGCAGATGAATGTAATTCTCTTCATTAGTTACCACATTCTACAGGGGCTAATTAAAAACATAATCTTTGAAAGATCCTTTAAGGCTATGAATAAAAGATTGGTGGGAGTCTAACTCTTGGCATGAACATGATCAGCTGTTTGATGGGGCCATGGGACTTAGCACACAATATGGTCTCATTATTGTTTACATTGCTCTGTACTGCACAATGGTGTGTATTTATTAGTGGTAGTGCTGGGGAATACAACTTTATGTCATTCAACTGAATGGGAAAAAGCTGCTATAAGAAGCTCATATCTAAGATTCTATCTTTCTCTCTAATAATTAAATAATTCCCCAGCTCTGAAAACCTTATTATGACTAGCAATCTGTTATTTAAGATGTAGAATAGTCATGGTAGGAAACATGAAAAAGTCAGGTGCCGATTTATTTATAATGTGACAGATTAAATGTGTCTTTTCAAAATGCTAAATAATGTAGGAGCGTCTACTGAGCACCCAACTGGGGGCCAAGTGACATTCCTTTTAGTTAGCCAAGTAGAAAGGTATAAAAGGCCATATGAATGTTTTATAATGAGCATTCTAAATCATTTCCTGCTTTTCAATTAGTATATATGTTCTTATTTCGAAATGAACTTTTACTAAATGAATTCTCGAAAATGGTCCTTTAACCATACAGGTTAAATATATGTTTTCATATCAGATGGACCTTATGTAAATATTATTACCAAAATATAGACAAATACTTTGTATTAAGATAGATTTTAGAGCAATGTGTGCTTGGTCAGGGTCATCTTACCTTTCATTCATACCACAATGCAATTCATAAAATCTCTATAAGAAGCTTCACAATGTTTTAGATTTGGCCTACTAGGGAGCTGAGGAATTATATCATTATTTTAATTACATTTTACGTTTATTGATCCATGTAAAACCTATTAGATTTAACCACTCATGAATTTAAAAAAAATCTGTCACCACCTGTAACTTCATCAAATTACAAATACCCATTTCTTGTAGTCAAACTCTCTTTCATTCCCCCAGCATGTTCTGAGTTGTACATGCCAGTCATCGGTAAACCATATGTTTACTGCGCTGTACCCACCTCTTGAATATTCCTAATCAGCAGCTGCTAGGCAAGCTGGAATGGTATATATCAGAGCAAATGGGGGGACTCAGTACCAGGGTTGCCAACCTTTCTTTCAAATTTTTCTGGACAACTGAACCAAAATTTACGGACAGCCCAAAATTTTTACGGACATAATAAACCACACCCCTTTTTAGAGGACACACCCCTTTTACGCCCTCAAAATGCCCTTGAATTAAAAACACTGCAGAATAAAAAAGGATTGTTCAGTAATTAAAAATAAAATATGGCAGCAGCATATGGAAAAAAATCCATCCCTACTGCTAGTCTGAGTGCTTTGTTTAAATGGCTGCAGTGATGATGCCTGTGACATGCTGGATTTTCTGACATCATTTCTGCTGCCATGTCAACAAAGACTAACAGGGATCTAAAGGGCAAGACTGATGTGCAGGTGTATGGCATGTGACCACTGTAGCCAGTCCTCAGCATTAGACCACTGACTGGTGATTGGCTGCAGCAGTAACATGCCATATACCCCACTGCAGTTAGTTAACAGGGGCAGAAAATGGCGTTGAAGGAATAGGTGAGGCATATTTGGATGGACATTACATTCACCATTACCAAACATACAAGATGACACATCACCACATACCTCTTAAATCCAGTGACGTCTCCCTGACGAAGTTCTCTTTTCTCATCTTCTCTATTTGGCCCAGAACGCCATGATGAGTTCTTTCAGCCACTTCTTCTCCCTGAAGAGTATGCCACAAAGACACCTTAGATTACCCACTTTTCTATCCTCCTTCTCCTCAATGGTGCCCCGACATTGTTATCCTTCTGCTACTCCCAATACTGTGCCCGCTGTGCTCCCCAGTGTCCCCAGATATTATACTGTAGAAATAACAGTGCCATATAGGTAGGACCCCCCATAGTAACAGTGCTTCCCAAAGTCCCACTAATACTAATAATTCTCTCCCAGACTGCCCCAATAGTGATAATGCTTCATGAGTAGCCCTTTTAGCAGAAGTGCCCTCCATATTGTACCAAATAATGATAACACCCCCAATAGTACCCCTGGTAGTAATAATAATTCCCCATAATAGAAATAATTTTCTCATAGTACCTGAGCAGTAGTGCTCCCAGAAATTATAAGGCCGCGCTATCATGCTCCCAGTAAGTATAATACCCCTTATAGTGCCCCCATAGCTTAAACAGTCCCCTATAGTGCCCCCAGTAGTTTAGATGGCCCCCTGTAGTACCCCCTCTAGTTTAGATGGCCCCCTGTAGTGCCCCCAGTAGTTTAGATGGCCCCCTGTAGTGCCTCCAGTAGTTTAGATGGCCCCCTGTAGTGCCCCCACTAGTTTAGATGGCCCCCTGTAGTGCCCCCACTAGTTAGATGGCCCCCTGTAGTGCCCCCACTAGTTTAGATGGCCCCCTGTAGTGCCCCCACTAGTTTAGATGGCCCCCTGTAGTGCCCCCACTAGTTTAGATGGCCCCCTGTAGTGCCCCCACTAGTTTAGATGGCCCCCTGTAGGAATTATATAGGACTCATCAGGACTTGGGGAGGGGTTGAATACAGGATCACGGAATATGTTACAGCTTTACAAAAGGGACCACATCTTCAGAATTAGGGCTCTCCCAGCTATACAAGAGTGGTATTAGCTGGGGTGCGACCGGGATGCTGTTTATACGCTTTATGTACTTGCAGGTTGTACACTCTATTCATTTCAAGATGGCACAGAGTAGGTGGAGAATTGAATTACTTTGCTTCCTCCTTTCTGATGTCATCTAGAAAATTGTGAAAAAAGTAGGTAGTAATAAAAAGGGAGAGGTGGTGATAAAAATAAAAAAATGATGTGAATAATGTATGTTTGTAGGAAGAACATACTAGTTTACAAACTCTGGTGATAATGACAGCATCTTTACTGATTGGTGTGTCGTGTTGGTGTGTGCTAACATGAGAGGGAGTGCAATATGGCCTAGGAACAGTAGAAACAGTTACTGTGACTAGGCAGCAGCTCCACTACAGATGGAACATGGTAGACAATGATCTTCCTGTCAATGAGAGGGCTGCAGCACAAATGAATGAGCTTTGAAGGTCTTCTGTACATGTGGGTATGACAACACGGTGTAATATTTATTTTTCACAGGAGGTATGCTTAAAATGGCATCATTGCTTAAAGCTATGGTTTGGAAAATTTAAAATCATGTTGAATTTTTAAAAACTCCCGTGTCTTACTCGGAATACCATCAATACAACTATGCCTCACTTATACATTGATTAAAGGGGTATTCCTATTCCTGAGTTATGACGTATCACTAGTATATACCCTACTATTCTGATCAGTGGTGTCCAACCCCTGGACACCAGCAATTCTCAAAACAAAGCTACAGAATCTTGTTGGCACTTTACAGTGGTGCCCCCAGCCATCGTTATGCAGGAAATAGGCTTGTGTTATAGTTGCCTGCCCTGCAAATGGCTTTGAGTGTTGCAGTGGAGGAAAACCTTAACTAGTGACGTGCTGCACATTTAGTATCTAATGATCTTCCACACATCAGATGGAAAAATGGAACATAAGCAAAACTTAGGAATGTGTTCAGGTCCGGTCTGGGTCCAGAGATTGGTTTATTCTTGATGCCATTAAAATGGACCAGGGAGAAGGTACAATATATGTTCCACCACCAATGCTGACAATGACAGTCTACCCAATTTTGGAGATACCGTTATGAAACATATCTTCAGTAGAGTTATTATATGGAGGTAAATCCTTCATGTTTTGTTCATTAACTTGATAATAGCTAAGACAATAATATTATGATGTACATATATTCATTACATTGATTTGATATCTCCACTGTAGTCATTGATTACACATAGTTCCATAAGTATTACATACCTTTATTTATTGCTCTATTCACATCTCTTTCTCAAAGTTCTAGCCTCAATGAGCACTGTGTATGCTGACCAGAAAGTGGCCATGCGGCTTCCTTCTCTGGTCCTAGAGATCATGTGATCACTGGGTAACTTCATTAGCTGCTGGGTCTTAGCAGACCCAAATCGTCTTTTTCAGTGCGCGTCAGGAGGCTAAATTCCTTTTATCATTGAGGCTAATATGTGAGGCTAGGTTCATATGGATAAAATCCACCATGAGCAGTGCATTTTTGGATGTGGAAACGCTACCAAAAATATGTAAAAAAAATGCTGCCTATTTTAGCTCTTTCCCATTGACTTCAATGGGGAATACAGCTAAAATCTGCTGCAAACTAAAATTATGCCACTTCAAGCAGATTGAAAAACAGTGGTGGAAAAAGTCAATATGAAGCTGATGTTAGAGTACTGATTGTGGATTACGACACAGAAAATATCTGCATCGCCTTATGGGAATGCAGTGTTAAAAGAAAGAATGGAAGGAGGGAAAGAAGACCAAAAAATACCACTAACCCACACTGCAGCTTTTTGCCCCTCCACATGGATTCTGTACATGATCCCTTATATTAAAATGACCGTGACAGAACGGGAGCACATTTTAAATATGTATTTTCATTGCACTTCATGCTATAAAAAAAAAGAAAAAGAAAAATGTAAAATCTGAAAGTTTTTTGCCTTTTGAAATATTTGTGGTGGTATAAGAACTAAAACGAAAAAAAAAAGTAAAATAAAAAGATGACAAAAAGGTTATGCTTTTAAAAGTCGCATGTACTAAAAAAAATGAGAATGTATAATGGCCTGGTCTTGAACTGTATCAAATGTATACATATCTGCTCTTCATGAGTTCACAGGCAGCTGATGACTGAGCACAATCTGTGAAGACATCATATTCATATATTATATATTACATAAATCTGTGAATTCCCATATGTTCATGATTTCCCTGTAACATAAGCAAATGGTTGTAGTCTGTACACGTATATCTGTATGTCAGTAATGAGAAGGTATGTGTGCTCCAAAAAGACTGAGGACAGACATCCGGTCATGCAAGCCATAAACATTTGTATTATACACCAAAGGCTGTCATAAATAAAGCTAGCTGTCTCTTGTAGGTCGTCCTCATATCCATCTTGTTATAAGGGGCCCAGTATGTTTGATTAGATATCTATTTCCTTACACCTTTACTGCATTGACCATTACCACGAAATCTATACTTCATATTTATAATATATTTTCTATTAGTATTCCACAAACATCAAGAAATCGTATGGTGATAGGTAATAATTCTGGTCTTTGAGGAGCTATTTCACAGCTTTGTGATAGGTTCTACTGTTATTCCTTTTCTACAGTGACAAACCCCTAGTCAATTCTGTATTCCTCTGCTTTCTTACATAATTGTGGCAGATTTCGATTTCCTGATATACTTGCATATGTTTTCACAGAATTAGCAGTAAAGTTCTGCCATGATATATGCAAACATGCCATGGTAATGAGGTGCTGCCTGCCTGCAGAATAATAGCCGTCTTTCAGAAACTTTTTAAGGCTTTTGATAAAATATCTTTAACGTATGAAAATCTGGTACTGAAAATAAATTGGTTAAAAAAACGCATTCATTATACTACACCTTTACATATTGTCTTCACTTCAAGTTATTTATTGTCGGAAATCTTTGTGTTTTATTCAATTTGCCATCAAGTTTAATTCTACACTTGGAATAAAAACCGACAGATTCATGATAGAAATGTTCATCCAAACTAAAGTCTTTTAGAGAGAATAATTGGCATGAGTCTAACACAGGTCAGTACACAATGTAAGAAAAGCAATGGTGGCCCATTAGATATCATTGTCCTCAGTGGCAAGCAAACACTAATGGTGAGAAGCTGTTGCCCAAATTATACTGGAAGTTTGTAACATTCCAATTATCCTTTGCAATGCCATGTTTTGTGGCTGCACACAAAGCTTCTGTCGCACTTTAGATGTGTTAGTCAGTTAACTAAAGGGGTATCTGAACCCATGCCTTCTCAAAATCTAGACACAACTTGAACATATAACTTGCTTCCAATTACAGATGGCCTTGTGCCTTGAAATACAGCAGGAGATCCATTCAAGAATCTGTTTTCATTGGTGGAGGTTATTGATGAGTCTCAAGGGTGCCACTGGGTGGACCATACTGCTAGATGGCATCTACATCTAGGTTATACCATGTAGTTTAACTACTTTTGTTTCTTTGTTACCTATACCTATTATTTTCCTGTTTATTGCTTTTCTAATTTTTGGTAAATTGCAGAGTTTTGCCTCATACAGCACAGATCAGTGCATGAACAGAAAAAGATATAAACCATTCTTTCATATAAAGTTCATGCTGTGTATGTAGAAAGCCAGGGGAGAGCAGAGAACAGGATAGGAGTGGTGGTGGTTGTCTCTGTATTCATGGTGGCCGGGTCCTTCTCCCTCATTCCCAGGGCTGGTACAGTAAACAGGTGGCTACACAATAGAAGCAGTAGTTCTCCTGGGGCATACCCTGTTTGGAGTCTCCTTGCCAATGGAAAGTGGGATGCCCTTAATGTTGAGCTAATGAAAGGCAAGGGACCAAAGTAACAGTTAAAGGGGATGGCCCATCTCATACAATGGGGACATATCGCTAGAATATGCCCCAATGTCTAATAGGTGCAGGTCTCACCTATCTCTACAAGTGAGCCCGCAAAGCGAAGGAGAGTGGGACCACGTATGAGCGGCAGCTCTCCATTCATTACTATGGGATTGCTGGGATTTTCGTCAGTCCCATAGAAATGAGTGGAGGGCGGCAGCACATGTGTGGTCTTCTCTCCTTCACTTTCCAGACTCTGTTCTAGACATAGGTGCAGGTCCCAGAGGGCAGTATGCCCACAATGTATGAGATGGGCCAACCCCTTTAACTTACAGTCTTTACTAAGCAGAAAGAGTTAAAACACTTTCACACACAATGGAGGCACACAGTCTTGGCAAAATAGTTTCAACAAAGTTTTGGCTTAAAGGGCTATTAATAGCCCAATAGCGAAGATGTTCTCTTCACAGGTGATACTTTGCACTCCCTTTTAGCTGCACACAGTCCATTGGAGTTCACTGACTAAAGACAGTCTGAGTACTTTCAGACTGAAAGGACTGGCAAAAGTGAAGTTATCCCATCAACAGTCTAGACTCAACTGCAACTAACCTTAGAAGAAAGGGAGGGGCAGGCCTTTTATCAGCTTTGGGCCGTCCTCCCTCTAGAAACACAAGGAATCTCAGAGGATCCTGGTTAAAACACATGCTTTAGCAGGCAGTATACATTTAAAGTTACAGTGTAGTATTTTTCTGCTAACAATAAAAAAACATTATAAAACAACATAAATGTGTCATGAGTCAAGACACATAAAACCTAACAAAATATCCCTTCTTTTACCACTAGTAGTGTCCTAACAGTGCAGGAGGGAGGATCTTAGGAGTGTGGGACAGATGCAATTATTTAACCCAAAGACAGCCTCATATGTATGTACTGTATACTGTGAGAAATTTCAGGTAAGCAATTATGACCTCAAGACACCATGTATAACTTATTTTGTGTTTGTAACCGCTTCACGGCTACGTCTTAAAACATGGCGCCTGCTCGCGCGTTCAGAGGGTGTTATAGCTGTCGGGTTTCTGCAGTTTAAAACGGCAGAGACCCGCGGCACATGTATACGATTAGCCATAAGACTGATTGCATACATTTTCCCCCTTAGATGCTGTGGTCAAATGTGACTACTGCATCTGAGCAGTTCGGAAGCAGAAGCTGCATGCTCCCGCTCCTGTTACACCATTCCACAGCTGAGATTGGGGAACCTGTTATTGTATATTGTGCACTAATAGCCTGAAGCCTCAAGTAGGCTTCGGCGGCTATTAGAGGAATATACCAATACAGGCCACTAGGTGGCAGCACTGTATTGTTATATTGAAAATAAAGTGTTCAATGATGGCTATATAGCCATCAATGAACACAATGGCCAATCGAATGATTGCCAGTTATAGTAAAAAAAAAAAGTTTTTAAAACCATTTAAAAAAAATATAAAAGTTCAAATCACCCCCCTTTCCTTAAAATAAAAATACTTAACCAATTTTTAACAATTTAAGAATTAAAATATAACAATATTAATACAATGAGGGAAATGGCATAACAGGAAAAAAAATAAAAACAGCTCCCCAATAATTTTTTTTATAAAAGTGATTAAAAAGTCACAAACACTTCAAAATGGTATCAGAACACCTCACAAAAAATGAGCCCTCACATAGCTCTGTACACATAACTAAAAAAAAAAATTATAGGGGTCAGAATATGGTGATGAAAAAAAAATATTTTTTGTCTCAAGGCTTTTAATTTTTTTCAGTATTAAAATGCAAGAAAAACTATATAAGTGTGATATCGTTATAATCGTACTGACCTGCAGAATGAAGGCAACCGAAAATGGTGCCATTAGAAAGTACAACTTGTCCTGCAAGCCCTCATAAGGCTATGTGAACGGAAAAATTAAAAGTTAGGACTCTAATAAGGCCGAGAGTGAAAAACGAAAACGCAAAAATGGAAAATCGCAAGATTCTCTAAGAGTTAAGTGCCTTTTAAGTGCCTCATGATATGATACACTGCTATAAATATGATCTGATCAAGTATGTTTTATCTCAACTTATTAATCAACACTGACAATGGTGTGTATATGTAAGTAGGAGAATGGTAGAGTAGAGTTCGCTCCTTTCTAATTTTACAGTGTTGGTGGGAATCTAAGCCATATATAATTGAAAGACCTGGAATAATCAGAATGATCCATAACATCCTTTAAAATAGGATATCTTTTGGTGTTGTTTGAGTTATACTGACAAGTAATCTGTTGGATGACTCCCTGCGAACGAGGAACTAGTTACTTGGAAAATTCAAATATTCCTACATGCAAGTAACTAGGATACAGCTTTCCTTCAGCATACTGTTGCTATAGAAACCATGTAGCCAATGACCTGAGAATAACCAACTGTGAAACTACAGAAAGAAAGAAGTCTGCATAGATCTAGATGATTATATTACCAAGCATGTCTAGAAAATAGCCATATAAAGCCATATACTGTACATCCGTATGTTTACCTTCTTACTTTCCTAACTACCTTTTGATAAATACAACTTCAAGTGATTTAAGTCATTGTTATTATTTATTTTATTGTTATTTATTATATAAATTATAAACATAATAAGAATGAAAAATGAATCTATGAATATTCAGTACATGCAAACATGTCGTAAGTTTCTGATGTATTCATCCTTTTATCAATCATTAGAAAAGTGTACATATTTATCCATTAAATAAATGGATGGCTTAAATGGAAAATTTACCATTATTCATTGTGGTCTATTAAACTCAACATCAGACAATTATTGACTTGCTCACATATCTCAGGCAGGAGAATCAGTTCCCTTCACAGTAGCATAACTTGAAGCTCCCCTGATACAAGATATTATGCCCATTTACGTTGGTCTATGATATCCATGCACTGCTGGAGGATGCGCCTAATTTTTTACGGTGTAATTTAAGTAGTTGTAAAAACAAGGTTTGCAACTTTTTTTTTATAACAGAAAAGTAGCACAGAGGGAATGATGAATTCCCTACAGTGTCTTTTACACTATACAATGCTTACTGTACATTGGGCGGGGTGGTGTTGTAGCTGACCAATTCCCTTTAAAGGGGCACTTCTGTCAAACAGGGGTAAGTCGTAATTCATAGAAATTTGTTTTCAAATTTTTGGCTGTTTTTCTTTTTCATTTCGGCAGTATTATGCCATTGAAAATAAAATACAAAATATTGTCCTTCTGTTGCAGTCAGCACAAATGGTAAAACTTCCTATATTGATAGATAACTCATTGTCCGTTTACTGCTGCTGTGAGGAGATATATGTTACTATACTAGTAGATTAATAGAATTAGGATGACAGTATATCTTTGTTATTATTCTGACAAGACTAGATAAAGATGCCCACAGAAAAGATATACACTTATCACTCATCCCCCTTCCCTCTCTGGTAATGGCATAACTGAGAGAGTTAAGCAAGGCAGTTTGCAGTGCTACTGCCAGCCAGCAGTAGCACTCTTAGCCAGCCTGGAGGAGTAGAGGGGGACAGTGGTGGAGCTGACAGTTGCAGAGAGGAGAGAAAAAACATTCTCTTTAATGATCCCAGGGGGAGGGTAACATGGACTTCTATGCAGGTTATCTATTCCCCTCTCCTCCATCAGAGAATATACTTGCTATGTAATTTTCACATATAGTGGGGGTCTTTTTTTCCAAGAAATGAGTGAGAAGCGCTTGCCCATATAATCAGCTCTCTGCACCAAATTAGGCAATTTATACCAGGGCCTAGAGGTTAACCAGCATCAGTCCCTTTAAACAGCTGTTGCAAGGGTCAAACCTGCAACAATGTAATATAAATGATCTATCCTAAGGAACCAAATAACCTATCTTTAATGCTTTTGGACACACCTAACAAGTAAAGTATAGTACATAATGTGCTCATAGCCACTAAAAACATGAGTGCACCTTCCTTACTAAAAAAAACTTGTCAAACCAGTTATCAGGCCATAAAATCCCAGGAATCCCCTGGAAGTCATAGCTGTAAAAACTAGTAGCTCATATGTGACAAAGGTGCTTAAAGGGGTTGTCCGGTTTTAAAGCAGAACCTGGACATATTCTCATTTTCACCAAGGCAGGCCCTCTGATATAAGCATCAAGAGCTTTTTTACTAAATATTTTTACACTGCTAGATGGAGGCTTCTGTCTAGCAGTGTTGCCGGTGACATCACCACCTCTGATGGGTGGGCTTTAGTGCTGCCCTAGCCATTTTACAGGCTAGAGGTAAAGTCCACCTATTAGTGCCGGTGATGTCAAAAGCCTCTGTCTCGCTTTCCCCATGGAGAGCCCAGTATGTCCCCGGATCTACAAAAAAAAACCCTTTGCCCTGCGGCAGTGGGTGCAGGGCAAAGAAAGCATTGGAGCATGAAATGCTCCGATGCTCATATTAGGGGGGCTGTCTGGGTGAAAATGGGGATATGTCCAGGTTCATCTCTGAACCCAGACAACCCCTTTAACCTTCCCCCCTTCATTTGCATCATTATAGAATGTGGTTGTTTCTCCATTTCATTTGCCTATTAGCATCCAGGTTTTTTGTAACTTTTTGATAAATTTGAAGATTTTGTTATATTTATTATGTATTGCAGTCACAATATACAGTGCAAGGTCTGCTACAAGTAAAATGTAGAATTACATCCATTCATATACATGCATGTGGCTCTTGACCCCCTTTGTTAACCCTGAAATTTATATTGCATATAACGTAAAAGGGTAATCTGAAGCAAATAAGACATTTAAAACAGACTTATCATTATATTCTTCCTATATAAATTAGTAGTATATCTGACTATATAAAACACTTTACAGAAAAGTAACATCTTTCCTCTGGATGCCTGTAGCTCTAATTTCCCTGTCTGTAAGGGCTCTTTCACACGATGGTATGGCCTCCGAGACATACGGTCCATGAGCGGGCCATATGTCCCGGAGCGGCATCGATTGTGCACATGGGAGCGCACAGCATCACTGATTACATGTCGGGCCGCCCGCGGGACTATTGTCCTGCACTTGTACTTGTAATCAATGATGCTGTGCGCGCCCGTGCCCACGATCGATGCCGCTCCGGGACATATGGCCCACTCGCGGACCGTATGTCTCGGAGGGCATACGGTCGTGTGAAAAGGCCCTAAGGCTTCATGCACACAGCCGTTTCCGTATTTCAGTTTGAAAACCATGGATCTGCAAAATAAGGATACCACATTGCAGTCCCCCTTTTTTGACTCCTATTAATAGAAAATACTATTCTCTTCCACATTAGGTACAAGAATAGGGCATTTTCTATAAGTTGTGGAACAGCCACATGGATCCGCAAAAAATACGGATGTGTGCATGGCAATGTGGATAGCTCATGGATGAAAAATATGGTCATGTGCATAAAGTTTTAGGATGTCATTTATCAAAACTGTCTTAGTGTCACGCGAGGTCGGCGTCGTGCTCCCTCTGCACGACATCGCCGGACCTCTCCGCCCCCCTAGAGACGAGCAATAGGGAATTGAAGTGCTGGTCTTGTCAGCCAGCACTTCATTAGTTAATTCTCTGTTTGGGTTTAGCCATGTGGTGCTGATCACACCACATGGCTACTTTGCATATTGTTTGGACAGCTTGCTCCGCCTCAGGTCATGTGATGCTGGCCACATCACATGATCCTGGGTGGGCTATTTAAAGATGGCAACTGCCTCACTCAGATGCCTGTGATTAGTTTATACTTTTGATCAGTGCTTGTGCGACCTTGTGTTTTGGATTTGCTATTTGGACTCTGACTTTGGACTTGGACTTGGACCTCTCTCCTCTTGACCCCTGGTATTTACGCTATCTCCTGTGTTTGACCCGGCTTGCTGACTACTCTATCATTGTGTTTGTTCCGTCTGTGTTTTGTCTCTCCCTGTGTTCCCTTTCCCTCCCTCTGCACTTACCCAGTATAGGGAACGTCTTCGTGGTTGTCCGCGGCCGCCTAGGGCCGTTTGAGGCAAGTAGGTAGGGAAAGAAGGGGGGTTTCAAGTACAGGGCACACCTTCCCTTGTCTCCCCCGTGACAGAATCACAGGCCGTATCATATGGAGCAATTGCGGGTGCTCACGGACCAGGTTCAGGGTATGGCGCAGATGATCCAGGACCTGGCCGAGAGGCTCCTACATCAGGAGCAGCTACAACCTGCACTAGTAGCGGCTCCCTCCACATCTAACCCCATTGTGGAACCTCATGTTAAATTGCCGGATCGGTTTTTGGGGAACCGGAAAACTTTCCGTTCCTTTAAGGAGAGCGTAAAATTGTATTTTCGCTTACGTCCTCACTCCTCGGGTGCCGAGCAGCAGCGGGTAGGAATAATTATTTCCTTGCTGCAAGGTGATCCGCAGGAATGGGCCTTTTCTTTACCGCCTGACTCCCCAAGCTTGCAGTCTGTGGAAGCATTTTTTCAGGCCTTAGGCCTATTATATGAGGAGCCTGACTTGACTTCTGTAGCTGAGACTCAGCTCAGAGACATTCGGCAGGGTAACCGTCCAGTAGAGGATTACTGTGCTGAGTTTAGAAAGTGGTGTGTTTCCTCTGGATGGAATGACCCTGCTTTGAGAAGCCAGTTTAGGGTGGGGCTGTCTGACCATCTTAAGGACTTACTTGTCAGTTACCCTACTCCTGACACCCTAGAGGCGGCCATGACACTAGCCATTAAACTGGATCGTCGAGTGAGGGAGAGACGGAGGGAACGTTCAGATATTCCTCAGGGTGTCGTCCTGCCTGAATCCCCTCTTCTGAGTCCACCTTCTACCAGGGTCCCGGAGGAGTCCATACAGTGGGGAGGAACTTTGAGAGATCAGAGACGCTTGAATGGAACCTGTTTCTACTGCGGTGAGACGAACCACTGGCTCCAGCAATGCCCGAAACTTCTGCCCTCTAGAGAGCTTTCTGCCGGAAGTAAGGTAACCCCAGCGGTGGTAAGGAGGAAAGTATTATTACCTATCTCCATTGCGTACAACCAACTCAGGGGGTCTGGTAAGGCTTTTGTTGATTCTGGTTCTGCCATTAATTTTATTGATTTTGATTTTATACAATCTGTGGGGATTCCGCTAGTTCCTTTAAGGAAGGTGATTGAAATTATCGCACTGGATTCCACTCCATTGAATAATGGGAGAGTGGAGTTTTGTACTCCTGAGGTTGTATTAACTGTAGGAATTACCCATACCGAGACTTGTTCCTTCCTTGTATTAAAGGATTTACCTGCCGACCTTGTTTTAGGTCTGCCATGGTTACAGGACCACAACCCTGTGATCAACTGGTCGGTAGGTGAATTGGAAAAATGGGGAATGAATTGTGACAAATGTTGTAAATCAGTATTGCTGTTTGGAGGTACCACTGAGTCTCTTTCCTTGCCCAAGTATATCGGCGATTTTTCGGACGTTTTTTCCATGTCCGAGACTGAGTTCCTCCCTCCTCACCGGCAATATGATTGCGCCATCGACCTTATTGAGGGATCCAAATATCCCAAAGGTCGCATTTATAATCTCTCTACTCCTGAACGTCAGTCCATGAGGGATTATCTCAAGGAGAGTCTGGCCAAGGGTCACATCCGGCCTTCAGTTTCTCCCATGGGGGCAGGTTTTTTCTTTGTTGGTAAAAAGGATGGAGGATTGAGGCCCTGTATCGATTACAGGGAGCTCAATAAAATCACTGTTAAAAACAGATACCCGTTGCCCCTTATTCCTGACTTGCTGAATCAGGTCCAGGGGGCCTGTTGGTTCACCAAGCTGGATTTGAAGGGGGCGTACAACCTGATCAGGATTCGTGAGGGGGACGAATGAATGGAAAACTGCCTTTAATACCCCGGAAGGTCATTATGAGTACTTGGTAATGCCTTTTGGGTTAAGTAACGCTCCGGCAATTTTCCAAAACTTTGTCAATGACATTTTTAGACCATTTATTGGGAAATTTGTAATTGTCTATATTGATGACATCCTGATTTTTTCTGCAGACTGGGAAAGTCACGTATCTCACACCAGGCAAGTGCTGGAGGTGTTGCGTGAAAACAAGTTGTTCGTTAAAGGGGAGAAGTGTACCTTTGGTGTTCAGGAAGTGGCCTTTTTGGGATACATTCTCACCCCTTTTTCTTTCAAAATGGACCCAGTTAAAGTACAGGCCATTGTGGATTGGGTGCGACCTTCCTCTTTGAAGGCGCTCCAGCGATTTCTGGGGTTTGCTAATTTTTATCGTAAATTTGTCAAAAATTTTTCTGTGGTAGCCAAACCCATTACGGATTTGACTCGCAAGGGGGCTGATCTGGTCAATTGGCCCCCTGCAGCTATTGAGGCCTTTGAAAGGTTAAAGCAGTGTTTTATGAATGCTCCTGTGTTGGTCCAGCCTGATCAAAGTAAGCCTTTTGTAGTTGAGGTGGATGCGTCTGAGGATGGTGTGGGGGCTGTACTGTCCCAGGGGTCTTCCACCTTAACTAATCTTATGCCATGCGCCTTCTTCTCCCGCAAGTTCTCTCCTGCCGAGAGGAATTATGACATTGGTAATAGGGAGTTACTTGCAATCAAGTGGGCATTTGAGGAATGGCGTCATTTTTTAGAAGGGGCAGTTCACCGCATTACGGTCCTCACGGATCATAAGAATTTAATGTTTTTAGAATCGGCTAAGCGATTGAATCCTAGACAGGCGAGGTGGGCTTTATTCTTTACTCGTTTTGATTTTTGTGTTACCTTCAGACCCGGGAGCAAGAACGTTAAGGCCGATGCCTTATCCCGAAGTTTCAAGGCGTATCAGCCTCCTGACGTCCCTCCTGAGCCCATCCTGCCAGCTGATATCATCGTGGCCGCTACCTCATCTGACCTCGCTTCTGAAATCTCGGCAGGACAACATCTTGCTCCCATTGGTACCCCCAATGACAAATTGTTTGTGCCGGCTCATTTGCGATTGCAACTGCTGGGTGAGTGCCATAATTCTGTTTTGTGTGGACATCCTGGCATCAATGCCACCAAGGAGTTGGTCTCTAGGCAGTATTGGTGGCCGTCAATCTCCAGAGATGTTCAGGCTTTTGTAACTGCGTGTAACACTTGTGCCAGGTCCAAGAATACCAAGACACGACCTATGGGTGAGTTACATCCTTTACCCATACCTAGTAGACCTTGGTCACATCTGTCCATGGACTTTATCACGGACTTGCCGTGCTCTGAGGGTAAAACCGTGATATTTGTGGTGGTTGACAGATTCAGCAAAATGTGTCATTTTATTCCTTTGTGTAAATTACCCTCTGCAAAGGTCTTGGCGTCCGTGTTCATGGATAATATTGTCAAACTGCATGGTGTTCCTGAGAATATCGTTTCTGATAGGGGAGTACAGTTTGTGTCTAGGTTCTGGAGGGCGTTCTGTAATAAGATTGGTATCTCTTTGTCCTTTTCATCAGCCTTTCATCCGGAGACCAATGGTCAGACTGAACGTCTTAACCAATCCGTTGAGCAATATCTCAGATGTTATGTTTCTGATAACCAACATGTGTGGGCCAGATTCCTGTCTCTGGCTGAATTTGCAATTAATAATCGTGTTAATTCATCCTCTGGGATGTCGCCGTTTTTCTGCAATATGGGTTTTCATCCACGCTTTGGCTCCTGTTCCCCATCTGCGTCGGTTGTCCCAGAGGTCAATGATTTTTCTCAAGAACTGTGCACAGTTTGGGCACAGGTTCAGTCGAACCTGGAAAAGGCCCAAGGAGTTCAAAAAGCTAAGGCTGATAGAAAACGTTCTAAGGGTGTGAATTTTAAGGTTGGGGATAAGGTATGGTTATCGACTAAAAATCTCAACATGAGGGTACCATCCTACAAGTTTGCACCTCGCTTCATTGGTCCTTACAGGATCACCAAGGTGATCAATCCGGTTTCTTTTAGGTTATGTTTACCCGACTCCCTTCGTGTTCATAATGTTTTTCATGTGTCTTTGCTCAAACGTTATGTTGCTCCCGTTGGTCCTGAGGAACAGTCTCCTCCTCCGGTTGAGGTAGCAGGACAAATGGAGCATGAGATTGCCAGAATTGTGGATGTGAGAAGGGTCCGGAATTCCTTCCAGTACCTCGTACATTGGAAGGGGTTCGGTCCTGAGGACAGGTCTTGGGTACCGTTGACCAGGATGCATGCAGACTCGCTCATCCAAAAGTTCCATCTGCAGCATCCAGATAAGCCTGCTCCCGCTGGTAAGGGTCCGGTGGCCCCTCGTGAAGGGGGGGTACTGTCACGCGAGGTCGGCGTCGTGCTCCCTCTGCACGACATCGCCGGACCTCTCCGCCCCCCTAGAGACGAGCAATAGGGAATTGAAGTGCTGGTCTTGTCAGCCAGCACTTCATTAGTTAATTCTCTGTTTGGGTTTAGCCATGTGGTGCTGATCACACCACATGGCTACTTTGCATATTGTTTGGACAGCTTGCTCCGCCTCAGGTCATGTGATGCTGGCCACATCACATGATCCTGGGTGGGCTATTTAAAGATGGCAACTGCCTCACTCAGATGCCTGTGATTAGTTTATACTTTTGATCAGTGCTTGTGCGACCTTGTGTTTTGGATTTGCTATTTGGACTCTGACTTTGGACTTGGACTTGGACCTCTCTCCTCTTGACCCCTGGTATTTACGCTATCTCCTGTGTTTGACCCGGCTTGCTGACTACTCTATCATTGTGTTTGTTCCGTCTGTGTTTTGTCTCTCCCTGTGTTCCCTTTCCCTCCCTCTGCACTTACCCAGTATAGGGAACGTCTTCGTGGTTGTCCGCGGCCGCCTAGGGCCGTTTGAGGCAAGTAGGTAGGGAAAGAAGGGGGGTTTCAAGTACAGGGCACACCTTCCCTTGTCTCCCCCGTGACACTTAGCCATAGCAACCAATCAGAGCTCAGCTTTCATTTTTTCCGAGGCCTTTTAGGAAATTAAATGTGAGCTCTGATTGGTTATTATGGGCAACTAAGACAATTTTCCTGACAGTTTTGATAAATGAGGCTCTTAGTGAAGCCACTAAAAAGAATGTCTACAGTCAATAATAGAAAGGGAGGAAGGGGGAGCATAGAATACCACTTTTTCTTATGCCACAAGAGGTGGGGGAAGGAGCAGGAAGTGGCATCTGATTGACACATGGCAAAAAGCATGGCTCTGACATGTCACCTGGGAGCTGGAGGAGATTTATCAAAGCTGGTGCAAAGGAAAACTGGTTTAGTTGTCCATAGTAACCAATCAGATTCCACCATTCATTTTTCACAGCTTTTTGAAAATGAAAGGGGTCATCTGATTGGTTGCTATGGGCAACTCAGCCAGTTTTCCCTTACACAGTTTTCATAATTCTCCCCCTCTGTGCATTTATACCAACAGAGAAAATGAAAGCGACACAGAAATGCAGGTCACACAGTATCTCTGGATCTCCAGCCGCACACAGGGTATTATCTTATGACAGACATTCTCTAAAGCTCCAGGATCAACTAAAGGGAACGTTCTGTGAATGAAAGCTATTCGCACCGCTCAGCAGAACGTCTATCTGTGAGGAAAGTGACAGATTCTCTTTGGTTAATTACAAGCTGAACTGACAAGAGTATGCAGGATATTAAAATGATAATTAATAAGTAAACATTTGTGATAATTAGCTTACTAAGCAAACTATTATGTGTGCTAATCAAGCTGGCTATCACGTAAAGATCCCAGTCAGCAGGATAATGACAGGCTCCACATCAGCGCTCGGCAGGGCTGTGTTAATTTGGGGACTGATGGGGGGATGACAGACTGCAGCTCCGTAAGTGTTTATGAGGAATTATATTTTCTATTTTACATCTAGATGATAGGTTATCTTTATCATAACACAACAGCATATGTGGCTACTAGATAATCACAGAAAATCACTCAAAGGTATTATCCAGTAATATGTAATGATGACTTATCCTCAGGATAGGCCATCATATCAGATCGGTGAAGGTCCTAGTCCCGGCACACGCACCGATCAGCTGATTCAGGGAGCGCAGCTGGCTCCTGGCAACTAAACACGGCACTGTACATAGTTTAGTGGCTGTGCCTGGTATTGCAGCTCAGCCCCATTCACTTCAATGGGGCTGAGCTGCAACTAGGGAAAGTGACCGATGCACGCTGATGTCACATGGCCTAGGAAGCAGGAGCACCAGGCAGCACTGAGTGCCCGGCCTCTGCTAACAGCTGATCGGCAGGGGTCCCGAGTGTCAGACCCCAGCCGATCTGATATTGATGACCTATTCTGAGGACAGGTCATCAATATATATTAGCAGATAGCGCCTTTAAAGCAAAATTCTCATCATGAGATACAGTACAGGAGGAGCTGAGCAGACTGAGATATAGTGGGATATTTGTGGTAAAAAAAATGTAAAACTTGTATTTCATTCATTTAAATTCCTGTTCATTCTGGGTTTTGAAGTCAAGGAGGTGGTCCTATCAGTGATTGACAGCCTTCCCTCTATGACACAGTATACACAGATAGCTGTCAATCACTGATAGGACCGACTCCTTGACTTCAAAGCCCAGAATGAACATAAATCTAAATAAATTAAATACAAGTTATACTGAATATTTACCATATCAATCTGCTCAGCTCATCCCGCTCTATAACATGCTGCCTACGGATCAGACATCATGTTCAATGTGTCGGGTGGGTTTTCGTTAAACCGTAAAAGTAATTCTCGATATTCTAAAATTGTTCACAAGAAGTACATATACAAAAGAAACCTCAAAAATATCAGACCATTATTTTTCTCCTAACATGTCTGTTTCAGTAAATACATGTATTATCCACAAAAATAACAATTCAAGCGCATCTTTTGTTATATCTGCATTATGTTGTTTCTTTGTCATTCTCCTAGAAATTTCTGAATAATTTTACAACTGGATTTCCTTTGTCAGAGAGGTGTGTAAGTGTGTGCAGAGACACAATCCCAACTGCTAATATCCAAGTTGTCAATTTATTAATACAGTTCTAGGAGGAGGAACGAAGGAACAGCATAATGCAGAACCATAAGGAAAGACGCTCCTGGATTGTTATTTCATAGGGAATGCAAGTATTACTTAAAACAGACAGGGGCTGTGTCCTTTATTTAACATATATTAAAGTATCAAAAGAAATAAAAGAATTAGTAATAAAATTCCCACTTCCCTTTCTTTGGCAATATCCAAATCCTCCATATTTTAAATCTCCAGCTCAACTTCAGTTGGTCACAAGCCGTATGGTTGACTTGTCGCCACAAAGTCAAACTAGATGTTGATGCAGGGAGCTCCAGGACCTGCAGAATCTGCAATTGAACTGTTATCCAGCAGTGGGCAATAGATAAGTATGATTACCACTGCAAGTCTAGCCATGCCAGGCACAATCGAAATTCCTTATCAGTATGTCTTTGTAGTGTCAGAAGAAGCCCACACAAGGACAGGGAGAACATACTATCTCCATGTAGTCCTTGGTCATATTCAAAATTAGGACCCCAGTGCTACAAGGCACCAATGCTAACCACTGAGCCACCTGGATTATACTAAGGGTCCATTCACATGTCCTGTTTTTCTTTTCTGATTCGATCCTGATCCTGATGCGGATCTATTCATTTCAATGGGTCCTGAAAAAATGCGGATCAGATCAGGAAAGAAAAACAGGACGTGTGAATGGACCCTTACTCTAAGCAGGGGTGGACTGGAAACATAAAGTGGCCCTGAAAAAAAAACCTCAAAGTTGCCCCATTTTGCAGGCGGGTCTAAATAGACAGAAGGCGGGGCAACACAAGTAAGTAGGGCCAACACAAGTAGAGAGGGACTACAGAAGTAGACAGGGCCAGCACTACTATAATGCAGAACAAAATACCACCCCAGTAGAACCAAATACCACAGTGCAGCACAAAATACTGCTGCCTCTGCCGCAGTATTCAATTGTATCACCATCCTGAGGCTGGTAATACCTGCAACCACTGACCACGTAAATTAGTACCTCTCAGCATTAATTAGCGCTAGGATCATTAGATCGATAAGTACCAGGCCAGCAACCGTGAAGAGGGCTCGGGTGGTCCCCTGGCCATCGGCCCACCAGGAAATTTGCCTGTAGAGTCTATGGCCAGTCCACCCCTTTCTCTAAGATATACTTGCCCTTGAATTTGGAGTAGTGCATTGCTTTCTGTCTAAAATTGAAGAGCATCTTATAGAAATGTGAGTGCTAATTGACATTGACTAGTAATAAGTAACATTTTAAACATTAGTTTCCCTTGTATTTGCTTGTATTCACTCTTTTAATTATTTTTGGTTCTTAGGACCCTTTTACATGGCTAGCAGAGCATGCACTGGTTGGGAATGAGGAAGTTAATTACTAATAATTTACATGCAGCAATAATCGAGGATGTATAGGGATGAATGATCATTGCTATGATCATTCTTCCCATTACAGTTTTCTTGGTTGTTGGCAGGGATACATGCTGCCAACAATCAAGGGTTTTTGGTGTCTCATGAAAGAAGGTGATCACTCAACAAAAAAGTTCATTTGTTGGGTTCTTGACAATCCTTAGCTCATGTAAAAAAAACCCTACTTTTCTTCACATCTTTTAGAACAGATTTAGATAGCATCACATTATGTAAAGGTATCCCAGAATAAATGAAATAAGCATCCAGAAAATATATCCTTATCTTTACTCTATGATCCATTCCAAAAAATAAAATAGAAAAAAAACATTAAAGTGCAATATGTCATAGAGAGTATCCGCATGAGGGAGGAGAGAGAGGAGTAAATGGTGTAAAAAAAATTGGAAGTAGATAAACAGAAAAATAACAGAACTGTGTTACATGATGTCAACTCAATCTCTCATGCCACATTAGTTTGTAAAATGAGTTGCAGTAATTGAATCAGGTATGACAGCTGAATGCATCTCGTTTTAATGTCTCACTCTTTTAATATTCTTATGCATTCTTTTAAAACTTGTCATATTTTACTTTTTTTCTTCTATTCTTCTATGTATCTACCATGATCAATCCTTTCAATCCTTAATTCACTTGTGAAATAACTCAGGTAGTGGGAAATTAGATAATCTTTATACTCACTATTATCTGTAAGGAATTATTATCACTGTCCGGAACAGTCAGCAAACTCAGCAACTGCCACTAGTCTTCCCTAACCACTATAGTTAGTAGGAAACGAAGGCTACCCCTATGTTCTTCACCAGACCCTGCTGCAAGGCCAGTAGAAAACTGTTGCAAGTTCACTAGAAGCAGACCTATCACAATGACCAAAGAGGAGTAGACAACCAGAGTAAAAAAAGAAGAGAGTTATGGAGCAAAAACTCTGGACAAGGGGTTAATCCAGAAACTAGCCACAGTCAGAATACCAAGTAAATCAGTAGAACCAATTCAACAGACAATGGGTTAATCCAGAAAACAAGCCACAATCAGGATACCATGAGAATTATTGGAAGCCAAATCAATAGATAATGGATTAATCCAGAAATAAGACAAGGTTTTTACACAAAGTCTAACTGGTCTTGAGTTCACAGATTTTCTTGTTTTATGTGCCAGGTGCACCAAAATTTATTTAGAGACATGCAACTCTAATACATTTGCAGCATCTTCCTCCACCTTAACTTAGATTAAGACAGGCATATGAAATGTTGATATTAATAAATCTCCTCTGTATTTCTAAATAATGCCACATTTGTTTAACACAGCAGACACCCGGAGCTAACGTCTGTGATCAACAATAACACCGATCACAGACATTTAATTCCACAGAACGTTGTCAATTGTGATCATGGCATCTAAGAGGCTTTTCGCTAGGAGTGCTGTGGGGCCCAAAAGGCTCCTCCATGCATAGATCGGGGGGAGCCGTTCATTCACTGTGGTAGTTTCAAGCCTTCTAAAGGCTCAAATGCCTGCCACAGTGACTGCGGTAGGGTTCTATACAAACAAAATAGATTTTTTTGAACAGAAAATACAGTAACTGAAAAATAAACAAAATTATGGCTTCGAGAAGGCAGAATGTAAAAAATTAAAACACCCTGAAGGGTTTAAGTGACAGAAACAGCCCTCAGGTATGACAGCCCTGCACTCTGCTAAAAGGAGGAGGCATAAAGAAGATCCGATTAGAGAATTTTCATACACATGACTTGACCAAGTAGGAGAAAGTCATAGATCCTTAAAATATTTGGTGGATAAGTAAAGTTTATGCAATATATCTACAATTCAGAATCCTCAGCTTCCTCTCTGTCTCTTGTACTTTCTTGGCTATTTTGGGGGATTTGCTTTAAAGGGAGTCTTTCACCTGTTTTTCACCTATATAACTAACAGCACTGCCCCCCAGAAGATTGCAGACACATCCCAGACATACTTGTGTGCACTGTGTGTCTGTATTACATGTCCAGGAAAAGCACTTTTATTCTGCTGGAAAACAGCTCCCAAGTGCCCAGCTCTGCTGCTGCAAGTGACCAAACCAAACCAGACTGAAGAGGGGAGGGCTGCTTTAGCTGCTCATATCTTGGGATTGGTAGCAGACAGAAAAATGGTTCTGACCTTCTATGAAAGCTGACATTTCATATGATACCAAAATCACAGCATTATATCCAGTATATCAGAAGATATAGCTGTTAGAAATCGAGTCGGGAGAGAAAGCTGTTTTTAGTTTCACTTTCAGCCGGGCACTTGCTGTTTTCCAGCAGAATAAAAGTGCTTTTCCTGGACATATAATAGACACAGACGAATAAAACTTTGTTTGAATATTGCACAGAGCTGGAGCTCCGTACAGTATTAGAATGTATTGGCTCCGATGAGCCAAAGTTATACTTTGCGAAGTCTCACGAAACTTTGCGTAATAACTTAATAAACTCATTTTTACTGTAAAAAAACATTTCCAGAACTCGGGTTCGGTTCTAAGGTACCACTTGGTACCATGGTATCACCATGGCTTATTCTCAAACAGAGGAGATAATTGCTGCATGCAAATGCAGCTCTTTCCTCCTCAGATGAGCAGACAATTATTGGGACTGTTTTATTCATTACCAATAATTGCCTGCTAAATCATTCTGTGTAATAGAATTTTAAAGGGGTTGTACAGCCAGTACATACTGATGACCTATCCCGCCAATCTGCTGTTTGAAGAGGAGGTGGCATAGTATGAACGCTATATCCTCTTCAAGTCTACACTGCACATTGTCTAGCTTGCAGCAGAGGCGGCACAGTGTAATTACAAGTGCTTGCTCCATTTACTATACCGCAGAGACTTCCGAGACGCACAGTGTAATCCTGGAGAGGAAGTAGGGCTTGTATAAGTTAAGCCTCCTCTTCAAACAGCTGATCAGCGGGGGTGCAGGAAGTCAGAACCCCACCAATCAGATATTGATGACTTATCCTCAGGACAGGTTATCAGTAGAGATGAGCGAACGTGCTCGTAACGAGCACTGTACCGCTTGGCTCCCCTGCGCTCGCATGGGCGCAGGCAGCCGCTTCGAAGCGGCTGCCTGCACCCATGCGAGCGCAGGGGAGCTGAGCGGTACAGTGCTCGTTACGAGCACGTTCGCTCATCTCTAGTTATCAGTATGTACTGGCTGTACAACCTCTTTAACTCTTTGTTCATACAAGGGATTTGGAACATTGGTAATTTTATATACAGGTAACTTCTGATTAGAGATGAGCGAATCTATTTGCCGCTTCGTAGATTCGTATCGAATCTTGGGATTTTTCAGCTGCGAAGCGAATCCGAATATTAAGTGATTCGCTTCGCTTTTGTACGCATTTGCTACGTAGTGTGTCCTATAAATTATACGCTATTCTACGTATAATTTAGTTACTCTATACGCTGTCGCGTACGAATTCAATTCAGCGATGCAGATTTTCCCTGGTAGTTCCACCCCTTTCGCCAGGGCGGGAGGATGACGAGGCAACTCAGGAAATTAAGTTGCGCATTCGTGCGCCTTATCCCTTTTCCCCCCTTTTCAGGTTATTTGGGGAGCCCCTTGAAAGAGGGTTTTTTAAGGAACCTTTGCTGCTTTTTTTTTTACCCATTTGGATTACAATTTTACCTATGTGGATTACAAATTGCGACTGAGTTTGGGACTCTGCTCCAGTTCTATGACAAGCATCAGAAGAAAAGAGACTTAAACGTGTCCGTGAGCATACTAGGTAGGTGATATTTAAAATTTTTATATTATACCTATAATAATGTATTTGCACTTTACCATATATATGTCTCGAATATTCGCTCTGCCTCTGAGGCACACTGCGGCCTCTCCTCGTACGTGCCTGCGTATTACGTAATCGCTTAGACAATAGTACGCTGAGATTCGTAAGCTATTTGTACGCTCATGCGTACGTCTTCTAAGAAGTTGCGTACATTTTGTAAATGAACGTTTGTTATTAGTGAGCGAATGTTCGCTAATAGCACATAACGTATATTTTGTACACAAATACAACAAATCTATTCGTCGAATATACGAATTTTAGGAAAAGTTCGGCGAATGTTCAGCGAATAATTTTTTGAATGATTCGCTCATCTCTACTTCTGATACATTGACTATATAAGTTGCTACAACGTTTCACGCTATTCTTTGCATACAACCATAGGGTGTATCTCCTTCTACACTGCAATGATGCAAATGCTGCCCTATGTTTTGCCATAATTAATATGAGAACGAGTGCTTTGTGAGTGAAGGTTTTTACATATAGAATAAGAAATATACAATGTTATCACCCTCCTTTTAAGAAAAAGAACAGCAAAAGTTGAATGGTTCACCAGTATTACGTATAAATGAACACCGTGTTTACCATGGCAATTGTTTGTTCATAAAATGCTTGGGCAAATCATTTCTCCCCAACATGGAGAGACATTAGAAGATGAGTTCGTTTGCAGTTCACAAAAGTGAAGCCTCAGCTTAAAAGACTCAAATGTAATCTTTCCGTTCTGCGTATTTATTGTCTTTTCTCAATATGAGTTTTAGTTCCTGTTGCTTCTTTATTATCATAGCTATACACATTAATAAAGAAGTGTAATATAAACGATTTAAGTACAGTACTAATAGAAAGTGCTTTGTTCTACATGGCTAATGAGTTCAGATTCCAGTTCTTTTCCTTGAATCCAAGTATTGGACTTAAGTTCCTTGCAAAAGGTCCACATGCAAGAAATGTATGTGGGTCCGTTTTATATAACAACTAGTTTATAGAGCTCCTTTGTAGCAAGTTGTTTAAAGAGGACCTATCACCACAAAGTATAGTACATTCTGCAGGAGGGATGTTGTAGAGCAGGAGAAGCTCATATATATATAACTTTGTGGGAAAATATTCAGTAAAACGTGTATTTTATACATTTCGATTTTTGCCAATTTCCCCCCTCCATGTTGCACAACCCCTTTAAATTGCTCCTATTTCTGACTTCACATAACAAAAGTAAAAACACAACTGGGTTGGCACTGCCACATGCGATACGATCCACTGGAGTTAGCGCGCCACGGTTGTGGTGGTGTTCAGCTCACAGCAAAAACTCACAGTTCTAAGATCCTCATGCACATTGTAAGTAATAAACTGCGGCACTCGTCACACTGAAGTTCAACGTTTTATTTTCATCTTTAAAATGCTGTCTCAGATGTGGGTCATATACATAGCTTGGCAATGGCCGTTTTCAGCATACTGCACTTCATCAGGTCTGTCAAAGGCTCCCTTTTCTATACGGCATGTTCCAGGGTCGTAGCTAAAGGCTCATGGGCCCTGGTGCAAGAGTTCAGCTTGGCCCCCCTTCCCTTAGTGCTCTGTGTGTCTTCTTATGCGGCACAAAAGTCTTTGGACCCCTCAGGCTCCTGGGCCCGGTAGCAACTGCTACCTCTGCACCCCCTATAGCTACGCCCCTGGCATGTTCCCTTATTTAAAGCTCAGCTCCAAATGAAATTGTTTTCTGCTAGACCTAGGGGATCCTGTTTACTTATGGGCCCTTTACTGTGTTAGAGATTGGCCCCACTGGAGGATCCTCTAGTACTTGGAACAGTCCAACCCAGCTTGAATCCCAAGGATACAGCCACAACCATGGTCAGGTTTCCTGATGTAATTTTTGAAGCCAAAAACAGGAGTGAATTCAAGAGAAGTTGTCTTGTCCTTGTTACTTTCTCTCCTTTTATGTTCCATTTCTGATTTTGGTTTTTAAAACTGCTTCAGGAATCCAGACTGCATGGCTTTACCCTTAGGCCAGTTTATGAGCGCATTCAATCACTGTCACAGTGGACTGCCACGACCCTGAAGTCTTGTATATGACTAATTAATCTGCTACTTTTATTAGGTTAGTATTTGTTGTATTAGATATAGGGGGCTTGTATTACTTTTCACATCACCCTGTTAACAGACATAAAGAACTCTGATAACACCCAGAATCCTCTAGAAGTTGCTAGGTTCAGGATCCTCTACACTTTTACAGGGGTTTCAGTGGTTTGGCAGTGCTTCAAAGCATTCCTCATGAGCGACCACCCTCCATTCATTCTTATGGAAGCGTCGAAAATAGCCGAGCGCTGGATAGGCTATTTTCATCAACCCCATAGAAGTGAATGGACTGATGGCTGCACTTCCCATTAATTTTAATGGGACTGAAAAAATTGTGAAGCACAATGCTCGGCTATTTTCAGCGTTCCCATATGAATGAATGGAGGGCGACCACACATGCCCAGAGGTGGGACCTGCACCTTTCAGACATTAGTGGCATATCCTAGCGATATGACCCCAATATCTGAGGTCAGACAACCCATTAAATAGAGAAGGGACTGTGGCTTGAATAAAAGAAGAGTGGATTAAGATGTGCCTTTGGAGACTGTAAAGTCTCCTGAGCTTTCAGCACTGAATCCTTACATTCACTATTGAGCGAGCGACTCTAGCGACTCTCCCCAAGTACAATGGGGAGGGGCTGGAAAGTGCACAGCACAGAGAGTCCAAGAGACTTCCACAGCAAAGGTGATACCAGCATAAGGCAGATTAGAACAGCTGTTTTCTTGGCCATACACAGATTCCGATAGGCATGTTTTAAAGGGAATCTGTCACCAGGTTTAGGCTACACTATCTTAGTGAAGCATAAACTGGTGATAGAGACTCTTATTCAGATGCAGGGTCATTTACTTTTTTGTACAGTATTTTTCTTAAAATAACTGGTGAGCAGCTCCAGTTGGATTTGAACATTGGACTCCTTACATTAATGAACTGCAGCTTCTATGGTCCTCCTGATGATTTATAGTTTTCTTCCAATTTAGCAGAGTGCAGGATGTATACCACACAGTGAGCTCTCATTCCCTGGCCTATAGTATTTGGTGTGTTGTATGTTAATGGAGTGTGGCCTGCTATCATTGCAGCAACTATGTCTCTTTTCTGTAGGTGGCGTCTACAACATTGCTCTGATGCTGTCCAATCAAAGTGCACAGCCTTAGAGGTGGTGTCTACAGTATAACCCTAATGCTGTCTAATCAAAGCGGACAGCCTTAGAGTGATCAAGAAGCCTGATCTCACAATTCCTTTCTAGGATACTAGGATAGGTGAAGACCTCATTCCAGGACTGAGTGGCATCACAAGCAGAGAAAAGCTTCAGTGCTGACTAGTCTTCTGTAGCTGTTGTTCCCTCTGAAGCTTCTACTTGCAATGCCACTTGTAATGATTGGACAGTCACTGTAGACACTGTCTACAGAAAAGAGATGTAGTTGCCGTCCCACTGGTAGACCACACTAGACAGAATATAATGCACCAAAAATTATGGGAAGATGCAGAAAATAATAAAACACTATACTCAGAGAGCAAGCATCTATAAACACATTTACTTATTTTGCTTGAATCCCATGACAGGTTATCTTTAAAGTACCTTGCCCTACTGTGGTGTGTCTGCTGAAACTTCTTATTCTGTACAAGTAACTTTTCAGTAGCTATCGTATTATCATCACTGGCAGAAATACAATGACAGATATCACCTATTTATAGAAAAAACATGATTGACCATTCACAAACGGTAATGTTGCAGTTTATCTGCCCCCTCCTGACCTCTGAGCAAGTCACAGAGCATGCCTAGCCACCTGGTGGCTCCTCTGCAGCAAAGTCCAGATCCCTGTACAGGGGTTAATGGGTGAAAAACAAGGGACTGCCAGGATAACACCGAAAGGAACAGCCCAAAGCCAAATCTGTTTTATGACACAGTGGTTCCACATCCACTGCGATAATAACATCAAATTGAGCCTGTGTTTTTTGTCCCAAAAACCTGTTGCAACGTTTCTATTGTTTGTGAGTGAACATTGCAATAATCGTATTTTAGTGTTTCAGCAACAGTATGCTGTATATGTTGGTCGCACCGTGGGGATATCCTATTGCGCCTGTGTTTTCTTTCCCAAAAACCTGTTGCAATTCTGCTGTTTATAAAGAACAGGCCACTGTTTCTTCGAGAACTACCGTAGGTGTATAAACAGGGGTAGGCACCTGCCACCATCAAGGCATAATTTTAGAACAAGTGTAATATATTACATATGTACTGTAAAATATCCTGACTAGTGTTTCTTCCACATATTGGACACATCTGGATGACTCTAGTGCTTTGTGCTATATCCATCCTATTTTTTAACGGTGTAAACATAACCTTATCACAGCAGAGATAGAAATCAGTCTGATCAGTTGGATGAGAGAATGCTTAGATAAGTCACACATCTGTACTGATGCTTGGGGATTGCTGTTAAGTACACAGGCTTCTCAATTGCTTTTCCTTTCTAATTAAAAAGCAGGCATGTGTAATCTGCAGGCAGTTCTTCCACATAGTAACAAGGGATCAGCCTGGCACAGAGATGTGAGCTTGCTGAACCTTACTGCTGTGCAAATGGGCTGGTAATGGAAACAGATGAGAAATGCAGTAAAATGTTGTACCACGACCATTTATCAGTCTAAAAGTGAATCAAAGGCATATTCTGTGAAAAATCAAAGCAATGCTCATTTGTCTGTCTCCGCTCTATGGGCATGAACTGCAGAAAGTCTGCGCTATGTTAGACAAATTTGAATTTTATCAGTATAATCCTTCTGTAGTCTAAAACACTACGGTGTGGACTCAGGCTATTGTGTGGCAGCACCCAATTCATATAAATGCCCATATAAATAGTCTGTGTTTATTATCCTGTGAAATCTGCTAGCGAACATCAAACACTATTTCCCTTTCTATTCCGCCAACATCAAATGTGTGAAATTTCTAATCAAATTCAAGCAATTTGATGGAGATTTGCTCATCAGCTTTTTCCATCTCTCGGCCTTGGCGCATTATTTTCTTACGATAAGAGTTGACTCATAAAACGCTTACAAAGTTAATATTTATGGTCTCATATTCACATGATCCACAAGGCGCTGCAATAGCCGTATGAGCTGCAAGGAGCTCAGATTAACTAATTAGGACCATATTGTTTAGTCGGTCTTTATTGTTAATGGCCACGCATTTTTGCGGGTGCCGCATAGCCATTAACAATGGAGACCAACTAAAAAATGGAGTTCTAATTAGTTAATTTAAGGTTGCTGCTTGTACAGCCACATGGTACTCAGCAGTATTGCTCTAATGGAGTCGCTCATCCACCTGCCCTCTCTGGTAGCATGATGGTTTCACTAAAAAAGTCAAGCGAGTCTATATGCCATGCTAAAAGTCCAAAGGTTAAAGGGGTTGTCCGCTTTTTACTATTGACGACCTATTCTCAGAATAGGTCATCAATATCTGATCTGCATGGGCCGGACACCTGGCACCACCACTGATCAGCTGTTTGAAGAGAAGGTAGCGCTCATATGAGAGCCTCTTTCTCTGCTGTTTTCCTGCTCGCCGCAGAAATTTAAGTCGTGAACCAGTGTAATTACAAGTATGGTGTCCCCATTCACTTCTATAGGACAGCTCTGTCTGTTCAAGTGCAGAGGATGGAGCTGTCCCATAGAAGTGAATGGGGACGCCATACTTGTAATTACATCTGCTTACCACTGCAATTGCTATGGCGAGAAGGTAAACAGAGCAGAGAAGGCAGCGCTGGTACGAGCTCATTGGCGAGGGATGCCGGGAATCAGCCCCCCGTCGATCTGATATTGATGATCTATCCTGAGGATAGGTCATCAATAGTAAAAAGCTTGCAACCCCTTTAAGTTAGTAGAATGCATGACATGACTTTAAAAATATATATCCCAAAAAATCCACTTGCTTTTTTTCTAAAATAAAATCACATAGAATAAATTTATATATAGGTTAGAGCCAAATTTTTTTCAATTTTATAAGAGCTTATGGATTTCAGTAAGTAGGGGAAGGAACAGTCTGCCCAGGCAGTGAAAACCTGCAGTTTATTGAGAACAGACTTTTCTAAATGTTAACGACCCATTGGAAAAGTGCTTTTCAGTCCAAAATAAGTACAATGCAAGAACAATAAGGAAAAACAATGCAATCCAAGACTTTAGAGTGCTTTGTAGCATCTAGTGTTTCCCGTATCAAGCTTAGTGTGCTTGTCCATGTGTTTGTAACCATCAAGTGTTTGAGCCACTGTTGTCAAGAAAAAAAGTCATCTGTTCAATAATTATTTAATGAGGAACACAGTAAGCGCCCCATACAACAGTAGATTTTCTCTAAACCAGAATGTGCCTTTTATCATATAACCTGAAGGCTATACATTCTGTTTCTTAGTTTTATCACAGGGAATCTTCTTTAGATTAGTCTTAACTTATATGTATTGGCACACTATTCACAGAATTACTGCAGCTTAAGCATTCAAACTCAAATGTCAAATAGAAAAAAAATATACTGTCACGTTAAAAGCCAGTTTAGGTGGCATAATACTTGAATAGAACACCTGGTACTGACTCCGGATCAGTCATTTCTATAATTTGTACTCTAGGAAGAATCTTCTCTAGGCAAGCCGTGACTGGTTTGTGGGTGCACAGTGTGGGTGTCGGGGTGAATATCAACATACAAATTACTGATCTGGAATCGGCACCAGATGTTCTATGCCCTTATGTACTTAATAAGGCTTGCAGAAGGTAAAAGAATCCCTTTGAGGATATAAATCATTCTTCTTTAGAGGTAAAAATAAAAGTGACATCATTTTCTGTTATTTGCCTAGGCACACAAGAGCCAGTGGGATATTTTCCATGGAGGCAAACCATAAGTCTGCTATGAGGTACATGGTGGAAAGCAGGCCTGACATTGAGCTTCTTTCGCTGCTTCCTCACATACAGTAGTCAAATTAATTTCCCGCTGCTGCCACTGGTGGGAGATTACTGCAGAGAGATTTATCCAGCTCTGAATACATTCTATTGTGGCTGTATAAATTTATGTGTATTGAGCTCCCTCTAGTGGTGACTGCAGGTAGTCAGAACTTTACAGTTTACAATGTTATTTGGAGCTCACTGGGAGAGATTAATTAACACATTTATAGCATTAATACATTGAAAAACATATTTATAATTTAGGGTTGTTTTTGTGTCAGTTTTAAGTCTGGCTTTACTTTGTGCGCCTGCACCAAATTTATGAACTGGTACACCTTAATAGTATATGTGGAATGAGTGTAATGTGGTTTACACAAGTAGAACAGGGAGTTGCCTGAGTGGGTTGCAACTTTTTTTGCAAAACTCGCACATAGTAAATGAGCCATAATCCAGGTCTAATCTCAGTTTTAGCTCTTAAACACAGACAAAAATGTTGCAGTTGCTATGAAAATTTCACAGTTGCTATGCCATGACTTGTGCCATTTTTTTAGCCCACAAAACTGACATATCTGATTTTCATGTTTAAGATGAGCACCATTTTTTGACATGTGCAACTGTGTCACACATAGTGTTAACACATGCTACGTTAACAAAGTATTTTTTCCAAAATCTGATTGTATTATGCTTTCATAAACACTAAGAATAATTGTAGTTTGACTGTTAAATTCTGTCCTGTTTTGGCAAGGTTATTAAAATGTCTAGCTCCAAACCATTTGTTTCCAAGTCTACTTCAGCAAGCTCTTTATCAAAGGAGAAATGGGCAAGACATGGGTACTGAGGAAGCTTAGTGGAGGATGCTCCTCTTACCTGACAGATATTTACTTAACAATAATCATAGAGTAACCCAATTTAAGATTTTACACAGGATTAATTTTACTCCTAAAAGACCATATGCCATAGAGGCAGTGAGGCAGATTGGATACATTTAAAGGAGTTTTCCAAGATTTTATAAACGATGACCTATCCTCAGGATAGGTCATCAGTATCTGATCGGTGGACACCTGGGACCCCCACTGATGAGCTGTTTGAGAAGACATTGGCACTCCTGTGAGTGCCGCAGTCTTCTTCGTGCTCACCAAGCACAGCTTTTATGGGGCTGAGCTGTGCCTAGGCCATGTGACCGATGTGAGCTGTGAGAAGGATGTGGCACTCACAGGAGTGCCGGTGCCTTCTCAAACAGCTGATCAGCTGGGGTCCCGAAAGTTGGATTACCCCGACTGTCGGACCCCCACCGATCAGATACTGATGACGTATTCAGAGGATAGGTAATTAGTTTATAAGTCTCAGAAAATCCCTTTATTGTGGCATGCCCCAAGTTAGTCAGACCGTATTAATAGTAGTCTCTCAATTCCGTTTGATTTAGCATATTGTATTCTAGGTGATGTGACAAGGGTATCTTTACATGAGACTAAATTTGCTTGTATCTGTAAGCTGTTATTTCTTGCATGTGTTGCTATATTCAAAGAATAACTGTTGAATAAAGTGCCAACTCTCTCTATATGGAAAAAAACTAAAGCTAATTATTAGAGATGAGCGAGCATACTTGTCCGAGCTTGGTGCTCGTTCGAGTATTAGGGTACTCGTAAGTGCTCGCTGCTCGGACGAGTATCTCGCCATGCTCGAGGAAATGGCAACTTCCGCATCGTGCTTTTTTGGCGCCTATAAACTCAGCCAATCACAAGCCAGGAGACTCTGCGGTACACCCAGCATCACGTGGGGCCCTAACATGTCGATAGCAGGGGTTGGCTGGCCTGATCAGGTGACCCTGGAATATACTACTGACTGGTCGCTGTGCTCGGCTCAGATGCCGTCTGGATGTCGTTAGGGATAGAGCTGCTGCCTTTCAGGGACAGTGTTAGGGCCTGCATTTAGTTCTCTGTTAGGCAGGAATCACCCACAAAGAACCCAACAGCCCTTCTAAGGGCTAGAAGACAATTATTTTTGTCTCCTGGCTTGGCTTGCTGGCTGGCACTAGTAGTGCAGCTATCGCCATATATAACCCCCTTTTTTTTAATGTTATATCTCAGTGATACAAACCATTGCACACAGCAGTGTGGAACCATTCTGTGTGTCACAGTTCAGTACACTCACTATTTTCTGTCCAGGTGACACTTTCTGTACGTCACTTAATACAACCAAGTCTTTTGCCACCTGTATAGCTTGATCCCAAAAATCTCTGTGTGACATTTGTCTGAGTCGCAGTCTAAATAGCCACCGTCAGTAGGGTGTCAGATAGCTCTACGATAGTTTCTGCACGTCACGTTCCAAAAAAAACAAAAATCCAAAACAAAATATATAAAAAAAATTAGTTTTTTTGTTGTTTTAGCTCAGTGATACAAATCCATTTCACACAGCTGCGTGGAACCTTTCTGTGTGTCACAGTTCAGCACACTCACTCCAATCCGTATTTTCTGTCCAGGTGACACTTTCTGTATGTCACTGAATACAACCAAGTCATTTGCTGCAACATATATAGCTTGATCCCAAAAATCTCTGTGCGACATTTGTCTGGGTCGCAGTCTAAATAGCCACCATTAACAGGGTGTGAGTCAGGTCTACGATAGTTCCTGCATGTCATGTTCCCAAAAAAACAAAACTACAAAAAAAATATAGAAAACAAAATATATAAAAAAAATAGTTTTTTTGTTGTTTTAGCTCAGTGATACAAATCCATTTCACACAGCTGTGTGTAACCTTTCTGTGTGTCACAGTTCAGCACACTCACTCCAATCCGTATTTTCTGTCCAGGTGACACTTTCTTTACGTCACTTAATTAAACCAGACTGAACAAGTTTGTGGGAACGCCGCAGAGCTACACTCCCTAGCTTCATGTCTCAACTTACAGGGACACGTGGTAGAGGACTGTTGAAACCACAACAGTGCGAACAGCTGATCTCGTGGATTGCGGATAATGCTTCAAGTAATTTGTCCACCAGTCACTCTTCCACACAGTCCACCCACGTTACCCAAGGGAGCACTCCTCTGGCTCCTTCACCTCAACCTCCTTCCCCCCAGTCTGCCCCCTCCCAGGAAAATTTGGAATGCGATCCGGCATACTCTCAGAAACTGTTTTCTGGACCCTTACCAGAGTCACAAACCACTTCTCAGGTTGCCGCTGACCTTGTTCCCGATGCCCAAGTTTTCCAACTGTCGCAGTCTGTGGGTGATGATGATGATGATGACAATGTTGAGTTAGTGGAAGAAGTTTGTAAAGAGGTGTCGGACGATGAGGAGACACGGTTGTCAGACACTGGTGAAGTTGTTGTCAGGGCAGGAAGTCCGAGGGGGGAGCAGACTGAGGAATCGGAGGATGACGAGGTGACTGACCCAAGCTGGGTTGATATGCCGAGTGAAGACAGTGCTTCTGAGGCGGAGGAGAGTGCTGCACCAGAATAGGTTGTAAGAGGCAGTGGTGTGGCCAGAGGGAGAAGCAGGGCCAGAGCTGGTGCATCAGCAGCAACTGTTTCACGTAGTGAAGCTCCCGTGGCGAGGCCTAGATGTTCGCAAGTCTGGAGGTTCTTTAAAGAAAGTGAGGATGACCGATGGACTGTGGTGTGCAACCTGTGCCACACCAGGATCAGCAGGGGTGCCACCACTACTAGCCTAACCACCACTAGCATGCGCAGGCATATGAGTGTTAAACACCCCACTCAATGGAACCAAGGCTGTTCACCACCTCCTGCGGGTCACACCACTGCTCCTTCCCCTGTGTCACTCGCTGCCTCTGCTAGTCAACCCCCTGTGTCACTCGCTGCCTCTGCTAGTCAACCCCCTGCGTCACTCGCTGCCTCTGCTAGTCAATCCCCTGCCCAGGACACCGGCACGAGCGCCTCCCGCCGGAAAACCACACCTTCGCCTCCACGATCCTCCACAGTGTCCACCAACGTGTCCCAGCGCAGCGTTCAGCTGTCTTTACAGCAGACGCTGGAGAGCAAGAGGAAATACAGTTCCACCCACCCACATGCCCAAGCCCTTAACGTCCACATCTCCAAATTGCTTAGCCTGGAGATGCTGCCCTAGAGATGGAATTCGACACTAAACGTGTTATCCAGAGTTTACCAGCAGCGCAGAGTGATTGTAGACTGCCAGATGTCAACTTCCACCAGAACTGGTAGTCAGGTCAGTCAGATTCCTCAAGTCTACAATGAGGAGTGGACGTGGATGTCTGATATCTGCCAGGTGTTGAGCAACTTTGAGGAGTCAACACAGATGGTCAGCGGCGATGCCGCCATTATCAGCCTCACCATCCCGCTGCTTTGCCTGTTGAAAAACTCACTGCTCAGCATGAAGTCGGATGCTTTGCGCTTGTCACAAGAGACGGTGGAGGAAGATACGTCGCTTAATAGCCAGAGCACCCTCCGGTCTGTTTCTCAGCGCTTATCGGAGGAGGGGGATGAGGATGAGGAAGAAGAGGAGGAGAATGTCGGCGAGACAGAAGAGGGTACCAGTGCTCAGTCCTTCTTAACTCTTGAGCGTGTATGGGCTGAAGAGGAGGAGGAGGAGGAAATGGAGAGTCAGGCCAGTGAGGAGAGGGAATTCTTGCGTGTTGGGACTCTGGCGCACATGGCAGACTTCATGTTAGGCTGCCTATCCCGAGACCCTCTCGTTAGAAGAATTTTTTCAAACACCGATTACTGGGTGTTCACTCTCCTGGACCCACGGTACAAGCAGAACCTTTCCACTCTCATCCCTGTAGAGGAAAGGAGTATGAGAGTGAATAGATATCAACAGGCCCTGGTGCACAAGCTGAAACAATTCTTCCCATCTGATGCCGCTAGCGGCAGAGGGCATGGTTCTGTGGGCCAAGTAGCGGGGGAGAGGAGGCGAGCAGGCAGCTTGTCCAGCACTGGCAGGGGAACGCTCTCCAAGGCCTTTGCCAGTTTTATGTCACCCCAGCAAGACACTGTCACCTGTCCCCAGTCTAGGCAGAGTAGGGGGAGCTGTACAGAAAGATGGTGAGGGAGTACCTAGCTGACCATACCAACGTCCATAGCGATCACTCTGCTCCATACAACTACTGGGTTTCAAAGCTGGACACGTGGCCTGAACTGGCGCTGTACGCCTTGGAGGTGCTGGCCTGTCCTGCCGCTAGCGTGCTGTCAGAGCGGGTATTCAGTGCAGCTGGTGGCGTCATCACCGATAAGCGTACACGCCTGTCAACTGACAGCGCTGACAGGCTGACGCTTATTAAAATAAACAAAGCCTGGATTTCACCGGAATTCAAATCTCCTCCGGGGGAAAGCAGCTAAAGATTAACATTACTTATGTATCCGATTCCTCTTCTCTACTCCTCCTACTCCTCCTCCTCCTCCATATCGTCTTTGCCTAACGCTGACCAAAAAAACGCCATTTTTCAGAGGTCCAACTGGCACTCTTTTACCACAATTTTTCAGGAGGGCCCCCTACAGGCCCTCTCTTCAAACAATTTTTCCAGAGGTCCACCTACAGGCCCTCTCTCCAAACATTTTTCCGGAGGTCCACCTACAGGCTCTCTCTCCAAACAATTTTTCCGGAGGTCCACCTACAGGCCCTCTCTCCAAACAATTTTTCCGGAGGTCCACCTACAGGCCCTCTGTCCAAACAATTTTTCCGGAGTTCCACCTACAGGTCCTCTCTCCAAACAATTTTTCCGGAGGTCTACCTACAGGCCATCTCTCCAGTTACAGTTTCCAGTTTTATTTGCGCAAACTGCGTAAATTTTATTTTTTGGGTTAGGTGTGAAAAATATTACCTGCGTATCTATATTGCCCAACATTGGGTACGGTAGCAACAAGAAGACCAAACACATGCTGCCCACAGGGTTCCGCAAATTCCTGGTCCACAATGTCAAGGAGCTCGAGGTTCTGTTGATGAGCAACAAGTCCTTCTGTGCAGAAATCGCCCACAACGTCTCCATCTAAGAACCTAAAGACCATTGTGGAGAGAGCGGCACAGTTCGCCATCAAAGTGACGAACCCCAACGCCAGACTGCGCAGCGAAGATAACGAATAAATATCTCTGTGGTTATTTGTGCTAAATAAAAGTTAAATAAACACAAAAAAAAAAAATTGATCTGTTCCTGTGCCTGATCCACCCAAGTTTATTCTGTCCCACCATGAGAAAGTCCCCCCAAGGAGTCCCCACTATAACTTGCTTCCCATACAACTACCTCACCCCCCGACACCTGTGTCTCGCCATTGTCCACCACCTCCTCAGACAACACTGGTAAATCCCCACTGTCAGCACACGGAGACTGCAAAAGGTCTTGCGAATTGGGGCAGAGAATGTTCTAGGGTAGCACATCAGATAAGGGGTGACTATGGGGTTTCAGGGAGTATGTGACCACATGCAATCTCCATCTAAAAAGTCATGCCACACTTGATCGAGCTCATAATTGACAATTGTACCGGTTGATGCTAAATTTTTAAGTTGGGGTCCTGTGTCGTCAATCTAACTACATCTGGCTGTTGTCACCACCACACACGCTAGCCCAGGGGGCACTCCTCTGGCTCTTCCAGCTCAACCTCCTTCCCCCCACCTACAGGCCCTCTCTCCAAACAATTTACGTCTTTGTCCTATCTTTCTCTCTCTCCAAACTATTTTTCCGGATAGCTGCCATATACGGTATTAAACTGAGTAGTATACATAGAAGACATACCACACTTGATCAATCTCATAATTTACGACTGTACCGGTTAATGCTAAATTTTTAAGTTGGGGTCCTGCGTCGTCATTCTAACTACATCTGGCTGTTGTCACCACCACACACGCTAGCCCAGGGGGCACTCCTCTGGCTCTTCCAGCTCAACCTCCTTCCCCCCAGCCTGCCCCCCCACCTACAGGCCCTCTCTCCAAACAATTTACGTCTTTTTCCTATCTTTCTCTCTCTCCAAACTATTTTTCCGGATAGCTGCCATGCATTTTTCATGTATTTCTCCCATTAGATGGGACTCCTGGAACTGTAACTAGACATTAATGGTATACACTGTGTGTTCAATCTGCCATAAATACAGTATTTCAGTTGGTAATACCCCTTTAAATTTTATTTTCGGCCCTTGACGTTGGTTCAGTCGGACAATGTGGCCCCCACCCAGAAAACGTTGTGCACCCCTGATCTATACTGAACGTCACTTTTAAAAATACGTCATTTTCCTCTCTTTCTCTCATTTGTCTGGGTTGCAATTAAGCAGACCACGTCTGCCTAATCTAATAGTTTCCGTGTAATTGCTCCATACTGCACGTCTTTTTCCTCTCTTCCTCTCTCTCCAAACTATTTTTGCGGATAGGTGCCGTATACGGTATTAAACTCAGAAGAATACATACCGTACCGGTTGATGCTACAGTTTTTCCAAATCCATCCGGGTGTTGTCACCACCACACACGCTAGCCCAGGGGGCACTCCTCTGGCTCTTCCAGATCAACCTCCTTCCCCCCAGCCTGCCCCCCACCTACAGGCCCTTTCTCCAAACAATTTACCCGGATATTAGATATTGTACTGATGTTTTTTTTGGTTCTTCTTTTAATTGCCTCCTGACCTGTGATAGGCAGAGCATGGACACGTCCCCTTAGCTGCAGTAGGAAAGACACTTTCCTGGCCAGAGCAAGCTCTTTTTCCTTTTCCGTAGTCGAAAAATCCATGAAATATAGGGTCCCAAGATAGGGGACGTATACAGTATTAAACTGAGAAGAATCGATACCGTACCGGTTGATGCTAGAGTTTTTCCAAATCCATCCGGCTGTTGCCCAGGGGGCACTCCTCTGGCTCTTCCAGCTCAACCTCCTTCCCCCCAGCCTGCCCCCCACCTACAGGCCCTCTCTCCAAACAATTTACCCGGATAGGGGATGTATTAGATATTGTACTGATGTTTTTTTGGGTTCTTCTTTTAATTGCCTCCTGACCTGTGATAGGCAGAGCATGGACACGTCCCCTTAGCTGCAGTAGAAAAGACACTCCCCTGGCCAGAGCAAGCTCTTTTTCCTTTTCCGTAGTCGAAAAATCCATGAAATATAGGGTCCCAAGATAGGGGACGTATACGGTATTAAACTGAGAAGAATCGATACCACACATGCCCCACTAGGAGAATTAGGGGTAATGGTGGGATTAGGCAGCCTCAGAGGCATCCATGCATGCTGCCCCTGCTGTTTCCTGTCCATTTCCATGGTGTTTCCATCATTTTCTGAGGTTTCCAGTTTTTCACCCAGTCTAGGCAGAGCCTTGGTCCCCTGCAAAAATGCTCGAGTCTCCCATTGACTTCAATGGGGTTCATTATTTGAAACGAGCACCCGAGCATCGGGAAAAGTTCGACTCGAATAACGAGCACCCGAGCATTTTAGTGCTCGCTCATCTCTACTAATTATATGGTCCTGGAGTTTAGGCGTTTTAAAAGCAAAAACACAGTGGGGGAGATTTATCAAAACTGGTGTAAGGGAAAGCAGGCTTTGTTTTCCATAACAACCAATCAGATTCCACCTTTCATTTTTCAGAGCTCCTTTGGAAAATGAAAGGTGGAATCTGATTGGTTGCTATGGGCAACTAAGCCTGTTTTCCCTTACACCAGTCTTGATAAATCTCCCTAATTATGTCTAATAAATTGCTGGATATGCGGAATCCATGGCTTAAAACCTTTAGATCCAGATGATAGAAGAAAATTTACAGCCTAAGCTATGATAATTAGTTTTCTTTTAGTGGGTGAGGGGAATTGGTATCTTGTCTGTTGTCTGAGGATATGTTTAATCTTTTTCTGGGATGTTTTCTTTTTGCAATTATGTACAGTATGAAAGAATAATTACATTTTAAAATAAAAACATCACTTATTTCATACTTTTTTCCAGTGATTTATTATTATATTTTTTTCCAAAAACAGCCACCAGATGTAATCTTAAAGTCACCAAAGAAACAAATTTCACTACAAACAGTGCATTTGTAGGTGTTTTTCTAACCTTTGGTCCATTTTTGGTATCATTGGCAATCCCCCAACCCCCCCCCCCCCCCCCCAAAAAAAAAATAGCATGCTCTAGCCCTGTGATGGCTAACCTCCGGGACTCCAGCTGTGGTAAAACTACGACTCCCAAGATGTACACTTGCTTGGCTGTTCTCTAAACTCCACAGAAAAGAATGGAGAATGCTGGGAGTTGTAGTTTCACCACAGCCGGAGTGCCGGAGGTTAGCCATTACTGCTCTAGGTGTTGAAGAAAGCCTTAGAAAAGTGACAGAAAACAGTGGGAGGTCCACCTACATCCCATTAACAGGCATTAATTTTGGGGAGGCATTCTAAGGTTTGGTATGGCACCCTTTGATTTCTGTGTACGCCCGCCGATGGCAGCACAACAAGGTTACCAACCCACTTCTCCCTTACTTCCATGTATCACCCATTCAGTTTCTGACAGGCATGTTACCATTTGAGGTATAAAGTGTTAATGAGACAATCTGATATTTTATGAAATGCATTTAAACATCTAGTTTGCATTCACATGACATTTTGCAGAGCATGAGTTTTACCAGACTGCCTACTCAATTGCTTTATATTTAAGGGTGTACATAGAAACACAATTAAAACACAGTACATGGTCTAGAGAATGAAAACTGACAGTTAATCTGGCTTCATCACCAAAAAGAATGAACACATATTGGTTGTCATAGCAGGAGACAGAGATGAAACATGTGAGCATATGCGAGTGTACAATTGCACATCATCCCAGGCGTTTACTGTAAGGAACATATGTAGAAGAGTGTCAATATGATGGGCAATTTTATTACTGTAAAATAGAAGCAATTTCGATGTTCTCTTTAGAAAAAGAACCGTTTTCATAGTGCCCAGTTATACATTTTATGTTATTTTTTGTGATTTTGCCTCAAAATTGTTTAATTCCTTTTTATTCGACTAGTCTATATTTTTCATTTTAGAAGTAAATTATAACCAGTTCAGTGCATATCATTTGCATTATGCTCTCTAGACATGTGTCATTTTAGGTGTCACAGCCAGGAAACTAATTGTGTTTGCTCTTGCAAATCTTACTCTAGAGAGGAAAGATTCTGATGCTTCTTGATGCTTCAGTATGAATATGAATCAATGAATTTGTAGTTTTATTCTTAACTGATACAAATTGGAGTTAGGTATCCATTTCAAAGTGGTCTCCATAGATAAAAGAGCCCATTTTTCATTGCCAATCATCTAAAGGTCATGGTCACTTCACTTCATAAAATCATCATACGCCCATGATGGTTTTGAAGCTGAAAGAGATTGTGTCTGGTATTGTGATTGTAATTATCACTACACAGTTCAGAGTGAATGATGTTAATATAGTCATATCACTGCTCTGGTGTATATAGCTTATAGTATTAATGATTAATTTTATGTTTTCTAATTAGTTCATACAAAATTAGATTTGGATAAATGAAATACATTTTGGATCAAGTGTTAAAAAAATCAAAAAAGGAAGTTGAAAACCCTGGATGCAATACCTATATATCAACCATTACCTTCTAATAATATTACATCTTAAAGATTACTTTCCTATAACAAAAAAAGCAACACAACACAGGTAGACAAATTAAATCAGGTGCCACCATCAGACCTCCAGGATTGTTGCTGTGAAATAAAAATCAATCTTTATTCTATTTCAGTTCTACTCCATGATGGTTCATTCTCTTCATATTTCCCTTTTTCTTTCTCTCTTTCTTTCTCTCTCTCTCCATATATATTTATGGGGAGAGAGAGAGAGAGAGAGAGAGAGAGAGAGAGGAGAAGCATCATGAAGTAGATTGCTGATTCCAGAATGCTGTAAAACTTGGTATGCAGTTCTATCTGACAGTGTAGTCTGACATTGGGTCTTGCCACAAGAGGTTGCAAAAGTGATTTGCCCACTGTCCTATAAAGAGGCTCTCAGAGGCTTCTAGACTTTGAGATTGGGTGCCTCATTGGAATAAGAGAAGCAGGATGGTCATCTCAACAAATGGCCAGCCATCTAGGCCATTCTGATTTAGTTGTTATGAGGTGGTAGGAGCAGTGGTTATGTGAAGACACACACACAGTGAACAGATTCCACATGGCCCAGACTGGCCAGCAGCAGAGTATGTTTTGATCTGCAGGCAAGCACAACCATGTCCCACAGACACATGTGGCACCCCTGTCTCTGCCCAAACTATTTCCAGGTGATTGGAATTGGTGATTCTTTTTGGAATCCTATGATGGTTGAGTTACAGCATGGAGGCCTTGCGATAAGTACTTCAATCCAGCCTTTGCTAAGGAGCAACTTACTGCCCCAACTGCTAGTGTGATGATTTGGGGATTCATTGCATCCCTGTAGTAGTGATACAAGGGACACTAACAGCTCAGTGATACAGATGTAGCACTGTTAATAATGACTTGCTAAACCCGTTAACCAGACGTGATAACTAAGTCTACAGTGTTAATCAATGCAGGGAACCCCCCTTTTGGTGGGATAACTAAAAGTGTTATCTCTCCTTAAGTCATGTTAACCAATGCTACATCTGTATGCACAGGTCATCCTGCGGCCACATGTGCAGCCTTTCATGATGGGGCTTCCAACTGGCATTTCTTAGCAGGATAATGCTCACACAGCAAGTGTTTCCTAGGAATGTTGCCGCCAGATTGCAACACTTTCTTGGCCTGCCTAGTTGCCAGATTTATAGATAATCGAGCATTTATGGGCCCAACTGGGACACTAGCTTCAGCAACCTACAAGTGTGCAGTATCATCTATCTATCTATCTATCTATCTATCTATCTATCTATCTATCTATCTATCTATCTAGTACCTTTTTCTTTTCAACCATATTAATAATATGACAGATAATATAAAAATAATCTTAAAACTCCAAGCTGTTATACCATATTTTTCTTTTAAGATCAGGTCTGTAAGCATTTTAATCACAAAGAAAGATTGAGTAAAGGTCAAAAATCCCACTCTGTATCATATGTAAACCACTGATATTATATAACCATGGAAACAATGAAAGACTTAACATTGTATTTAAAAATAGTTACGCATGAAGAAGTTTTCCACATATACACTAGTCATTAGTATAATAATTTGTTACTTGGATTATAATTTATATGTAAATACGCAAAGCTAATTAATCCATCTGCATATTCATTTACTTATTTACTTTAATAATTGCATTTACACTCTTCCAGCGTAATTTATTACAGGTAAAGTAATCGCGATGGGGATGTTTCTTATCTACAAAGCTCAGTCGATGTCTACTTACACATCTTTATGATTAAATGCATAATCATTCTGGTGGTAATAGTCTTCAGTGTGAGGGTTTTCTGTGGTAGCGAAACTACACGATTCTTTTGTGCCTTGCAAAAGTATTGAATTCTTCTTGTTTTGTTGCATTACTACCTGGAAAGAAAATTGATTTTAATTCAGATTTTATGTAATGGGCCTGACAAAATAGTCCACAGTCTCTTACAGTAGAATGAAAAATATTACCTTGTTCACAAAAAAATTAAAACTGAAAAACCTCCAAAATAAGGTCTCGACCAACCCATTTCCTTCCAAAGTCTTATAATTAGTTGGGTTCAGTCCAAGTGTCACATGATCTATCTCATCATGTGAGTATAAACCTGTTGTGAAAGGACCTGAGACACTATTAAGAAAGCAACATAAAGACCAAGGACTTCTCAAGACAGGTCAAAAAAGAGTTGTGGAGAAATATAGATCAGGGCAGGGGTGCACCTAGCCCTTTTACTGCCTTAGGTGAAAATTGAAAACCCCCATCCTTGCTAAATTCTCAACATAACCCCTTCCCTCAGCCCTACTGTTACAGATATACTTGGAAAACGTTTTATACAGGTAAAAAAACAAAACAAAAAAACACTATTTCCAGCACCAGCACCAAAAAAAAAAAATCAATTTTATTGATTCTGTTAAAAAAAAAATGAAACAGAGCAGCACAACAGGTTTACACGTTTCAGATAAATGCCTTTTTCGACCACACAAGCCTTCCTGTCCAGGTTGTTCCGTGCACCAAGATCTCAATGCAAGGGGAGGTGAGATAAGGAGTTGTGTATTTGTCTGTTTTATAAAACATACAGGGGGAGATTTATCAAAACTTGTGTAAGAGAAAACTGGATTAGTTACCCATAGCAACCAATCAGATTCCACCTTTCATTTTTGAGAGCGCTATTGAAAAATGAAAGATGGAATCTGATTGGTTACTATGGGCAACTAAGCCAGTTTTCCTTTATATTAGTTTTGATAAATCTCCCCCACAGTGTAATACACTATTATATACCTATTACATCCAGTGATGTCTCCTCTGCTGTAGACGTTCCCTTTGCTCATCTTCTCAATTTGGACCAGACCGCCATGATGATTTCTTTCAGCCATCTCTTGACTGTGCAGAGTTTGACACTCAGACATCTTAGTTTCCTACTTTTCTATAATTCTCCCCACCTTCTGAACACCACATCCTGCCACCCCAATACTGTGCCCACTGTGCTCCCCAATACTATAACGCAGTAACAGATAATCCCCTTGAAAACACTAGTTCCACCACTAGTACCACACAGATACACTCTTATAATGTGTGGCAGTAGAAAAAAGTGTCCCCTAATGTGTGCCAGTACAAAAGATACCACCTTATATTGTATGACTTATCAAACAACACCCCCTTTAATGCGTGCCAGTACAAAAAAATATGTCCTTACAATGTATGCCAGTACAAATGTGTGCCAGTATAAAAAGTGCCCTTATTTGTGCCAGTACATATATGCCCCTTTTGTAGTGTCCTGAGTAGAACCAATGTCCCCATAGTGCTCCCATTTTTATACAGCCCCCCCCCCCCATAGTGGCTCAACAGTATGCTGCCAAAGAAAAATAAGGAGCTCAAATACTTACCTCCATGCTTCTGACAGCTATGCGGTGCAGGACACAGGCCTTCAAACTGTATCCTGCCTGGCTCAGGTGGTGCAACGATGATGACATCATGGAGCCGCTTGCATCAGCCTCTAATAGACATTGCTCCTGTGCCCCACTGCAGCATTTAGCTGTATCACCATCCTGAGATCGGCAATTCAGTTAAATATAGAGAAATGAGTGCTTCCACAAATTAAAGCACTCATTACCCACAGCCCTGCCGGCGCCCTCCACTTATTCCTAGTGTAGGTGGAACTACCTTGCCTCATTGGTGGTGCACCCCTGGATTAGGGTTTGGATATAAAAAAAAAACTCCTACTGAGCAGAATTAAATCTATTATTACAAAATGTAAAGAATATGGCACAACTACAAATCTGACAATAGAACGCCAGCCATCAAAGTTCACAGATGGGCAAGGATATGAATCAGAGATTCAACAGACACCAACCATAACACTGAAGAAGCTCTCCAAATCTACAGAGGAGATGGAGGTGTCTGTCCATAAGACTACTGTAAGCCTTAGACTACACAGAATACGGCTTTATTGAAGAGTGCCTTGAAAAAAGATTTGCTTAAAGAAAATGGTAATAAAATAAATTCTCAGCTTGCAAATCAGCATGTGACAAACTCCCCTAAGACATGATAGAAGGTTTTCTGAGTAGATGAGACTAAAATGTAACTTTTTGGCCATGATGGGAAACGCTATGTATGGAGCGAACCCAACACCTCCCACCACCCCAAGAACAACGTTCCCACAATGAAGCATGGTGGTGGCAGCATCATGTCGTAGGGAAGCTTTTCATCAGCAGGGACTGAAAAACTGGTCAGGGTTGGAAGAAAGATGGTTGGCAGTATATACTGGGTAATTCTTGAAGAAAACCTGCTTCACTCTGGCAGTGATTTGAGACTGACATGGAGGTTCACCTTCGAGCAGTACAATGACCCTAAATATACTGTTAAAGCCACACTGGAGTTGTTTAACCTCACAAAAGTCACATTAAAATTAGAAAAACACTTCTTAACCATGTCACTTTTATTATTGTAGGTTTTGAATTTATGTCTGAATTTAATATAGGTGACTTAAAGGGATTGTGTCACCAAAAATGTTTTTAGGTCAATTAAAACCTATGTTATCTATATAGAGGTGTAAATTGTCATTGTAATCCTCTATATAATATGAAGATAACTGCATTTATTTTTTTGAGAGTGTAGCTGTGTGAGGGCTTGCTTTTTGTGGGGTGTTTTGTAATTTTCACTGGTACCAGTTTTGGTAGCAAAGATGAATAGAAAATAGCTATTCTGGTATTGTTTTTTTTAAATTGTGTTTTCTTTGACCCATGAATAATGTTTTCTGTTGTAATGGATGCAGCGTATCAAGGTTACATGGGTAAAACGGGTATGTGGTTTACAGGGCATGGCTTAAAATGGAATGTTATTTGACACCAATAGTTTTTCAGAACTTGAGTTTTGCTGCATTCTTGTTTCCTTTTTATAATTTTTTTTCTGTCATTTTTGAAACAAAATGCATCTAAAAATTATCCTAAGGCCTCACGTGTGAACAGGTGTTATTGTATAAACTCATTGGCTAACTTCACACTTGCAGGAAAGCTATGTTCCCCGGATCCAGCATAGCTAGATAGTGCTGCATGCCCACTGGACCACATTGACTATAATGTGATCCAGCCGCTTCCAGACATAAATGTTGGGATTCAAGAGGCCAAAAAAATGTTGTGCACAATGGCGTCCAGCGGGCATGCTGCACTAACCAGCTATGCTGCAGGTTTGAGTAGGTTTCACTTTCACATTTACAGCATTTAGCATCTCCACATATACCTAATGGCATTATGCTGCTTTGACTTCTCATATATAAAGCTGAGTGTATGTATATGTATGTCCGCTAAAGGAATCCGCACCGTCACAATCACGAAATTTGGCACACAGGTACATCACGTGTCCGGGGAGGTTTTAGACCGGGTCTCAGCTCTCTAGGATGAACTGTTCTTGAGATATTCCCAAAAAATGCAAATATGACACATCACATGTCCCTTATCAGCCAATAGAAGCTCGCAGGCCCTTTGTCTCCACATACACACAGTTTTACACCTGGTTTCCAGGTAAACCCAGCCATTTTTCTGTAGCTATAGGTCAGCTTTAAAGGGACAGGGTGCTGTGGATGACACTGTTAAGGGTGCGGAGTGCTGTGGAGGTCACAGTTAAGGGAGAAGGTAGAGTGGCCTTTCAGGCCACCCTCAAAAGGTAGACTTAAAAACCCTGCCCCCAGGTTCAGTGAAGCCACAACCCAACCCAATTAGGCCACTCCCACACCGCAGCCGACGGGGATTGAAAAAATGAAGGTAAAAATCAACTTCTGTCAGCTGCAGGGGTGGGAGGGAGGGTGACTTTCTCCCTGCAGCTCACATTCAGACAGCACTGTGCTGCTGTCTGAGAGTGAGCTGTTCAAAGGGACATCCCTGTGTTCGTCCAGGCCCTGCGCTGGACGGAGCACAGGGAGTCTGAAAGCCGGACTGTCCAGCCTAAAACTGGACCTCTGGCCACTTTAGGGGCAGGCTGCTGTGGAGGTCATAGGTTAAGGGGACAGTCCGCCATGGAGGTCAGGGTTAAGGGGTGGGGTTCTGTAGAGGTCACTGTTAAGGGGGCAGGGTGTTGTGGAGGTCACATTTTAAGGGAACGATCTGTGGAGGTCACATTTTAAAGGAACGATCTGTGGAGGTCACTGTTAAAGGTGTGGGCACTGTGGATGTTACTGTTAAGGGGGCAGGCTGCAGTGGAGGTTCCTGTTAAAGCGGAGGCCACTATTAAAGGGGCAGCGGGGTACTGTGAGATCACTGTTAAGTCAGTTGGGTATTGTGAGGTCACTGTTAAGGGACCGGGGTACAGTGGAGGTCACTGTTAAGGGTGCTGGGTACTGTGACAGTCACTGTTAAAGGGGCAGTCGCTGTGAAGGTTTCTGTTAAGGTGGTTGGGAATGGTGGAGGTCACAGTTAAGGGGACTGTAACCTATGGTCAGTGTTAAGGGACAGGTACTGTAGAGGTCACTGTTAAAGGGGAGGGCACTGTGGATGTTACTGTTAAGAGGCAGGCCGCAGTGGAGGTTCCTGTTAAAGGGGAGGACACTGTGGAGGTCACTGTTAAGGGAGGATGGGACTGTGGAGGCCACTATTAAAGGGGCAGCGCGGTACTGTGAGGTCACTATTAAGTCAGCTTGGTATTGTAAGGTCACGGTTAAGGGACCGGGGTACAGTGGAGGTCACTGTTAAGGGTGCTGGGTACTGTGGCAGTCACTGTAAAAGGGGCAGTCGCTGTGGAGGTCTCTGTTAAGGGGGTTGGGAATGGTGGAGGTCACAGTTAAGGGGATTGTAACCTATGGTCAGTGTTAAGGGGCGGGTGCAGTAGAGGTCACTGTTAAGGGGGCGGGCCCCTGTGGAGATCACTGTCAAGCTGGTGCGGGTGCTGTGGAACTCACTTTTAAAGGGGCAGGCTGCTGTGAAGGTCAAGGTTAAGGGGGTGGGCCACTTGGAACCAAACCTGAGTTCGGTAACAAGGTTTTTTGCATTAAAAATTAATTTACAAAGCTATTACATGAAGTCTTGCGAGACTTCGCGAAGTAATAACTTCAGCTCATTGGAGCCCATACATTTTAATACTGTATGGAGCAGGCAAATTTTTATGTGAATCAACTTTGGATGAAGAATCCGAAATCGATTTTCTCATCCCTAACAGTGACTAAGGCTACTTTCACATCTGCAGCATTGTGATCCGGTAGCCAGTTCTGGCAGGGAATGCCGGGAATTGGACGGACACATACTGCAGTGTGCAGCGGTTTCTGTCGGGTCTGGTTGCATCCAGCAATGCCGGATCTGGAGAATTCCAGCAGGCTGTTCTCTGCCGGAACAGCTGCTGCAGGTATGAAACCAGCCTAACAATACTATAAAAAAAAGTGTATGACACTGGTATGCTGTGTTATGGGGGCACTATAATGGGTTCTTTGTACAAGCACCCAGTATCAGGGAAGTGGTAAATGAACACACACCCATATTTACACTGCTGTATTTGTAGTTTGTGTTTCTTTGTATATTTTTACCTAGCCATATTATAAAAATGCTATATCATATGGGTTTCTATTAACTAGAAGTGACAGGAATATTCATTAGCCTGTACAATGTAGTACATACAAGATCTAGCCAGTAAGTGACAGCGTACCAGCACACAGACTGATAACCGAGTGCAACTGATGAAACGCTCCTCTGGAATTATGACTTAGTTTATCTCGCTCTGGCCAGAGATTGTAATACTCTATAGTGACTTTATCACTTTCTTGCATCTTAATGAGTAACTAATACAAGTAAGGTCATGACATCAATCATGCAGACTGGAAAAAAAGATGTAGAAATGTAGAATTGCAAATCTGATAGGACTAGATTGGAATCTGTAGGAGGTAAACAATATGTGATATTACTAATGTGCACTGTAGTTTTATACTATCCAAAAATGTACAGTCATGGCCAAAAGTTTTGAGAATGACACAAATATTCTATTTTCACATGATCTGCTGCCCTCTGGTTTTTATGTGTGTTTGTCAGATGTTTTTATCACATACAGAAATATAATTGCAATCATATTATGAGTAACAAAAGCTTATATTGACAGTTAGAATGAGTTAATGCAGCAAGTCAATATTTGCAGTGTTGACCCTTCTTCTTCAGGACCTCTGCAATTCTCCCTGGCATGCTCTCAATCAACTTCTGGACCAAATCCTGACTGATAGCAGTCCATTCTTGCACAATCAATGCTTGCATTTTGTCAGAATTTGTAGGTTTTTGTTTGTCCACCCGTCTCTTGATGATTGACCACAAGTTCTCAATGGGATTAAGATCTGGGGAGTTTCCAGGCCATGGACCCAAAATCTCTGTTTTGTTCCCTGAGCCATTTAGTTATCACCATTGCTTTATGGCAAGGTGCTCCATCATGCTGGAAAAGGCATTGTTGATCGCCAAACTGCTCTTGGACGGTTGGGAGAAGTTGCTCTCGGAGGACATTCTGGTACCATTCTTTATTCATGGCTGTGTTTTTAGGCAAGACTGTGAGAGAGCCGATTCCCTTGGCTGAGAAGCAACCCCACGTATGAATGGTTTCAGGATGCTTTACAGTTGGCATGAGACAAGACTGGTGGTAGCGCTCACCTCGTCTTCTCCGAATAAGCTGTTTTCCAGATGTCCCAAACAATCGAAAAGGGGATTCATCAGAGAAAATGACTTTACCCCAGTCCTCAGCAGTCCACTCCCTGTACCTTTTGCAGAATATCAGTCTGTCCCTGATGTTTTTACTGGAGAGAAGTGGCTTCTTTGCTGCCCTCCTTGAGACCAGGCCTTGCTCCAAGAGTCTCCGCCTCACAGTGCGTGCAGATGCACTCACACCTGCCTGCTGCCATTCCTGAGCAAGCTCTGCACTGCTGGTAGCCCGATCCCACAGCTGAAACACTTTTAAGAGACAGTCCTGGCGCTTGCTGGTCTTTCTTGGGCGCCCTGGAGCCTTTTTGGCAACAATGGAACCTCTCTCCTTGAAGTTCTTGATGATGCGATAGATTGTTAAATGAGGTGCAATCTTTCTAGCTGCGATACTCTTCCCTGTTAGGCCATTTTTGTGCAGTGCAATGATGACTGCACGTGTTTCTTTAGAGATAACCATGGTTAACAGAAGAGAAACAATGATGCCAAGCACCAGCCTCCTTTTAAAGTGTCCAATGGTGTCATTCTTACTTAATCATGACAGATTGATCTCCAGCCCTGTCCTCATCAACACCCACACCTGTGTTAATGGAGCAATCACTGAAACGATGTTAATGGAGCAATCACTGAAACTTTTGGCCATGACTGTACTTCTGTATGCCTACTATCAATCTATTATCTATCTATCTATTATCTATCTATCTATCTATCTATCTATCTATCTATCTATCTATCTATCAATCATCTATCTCTCATATCTATCTATCTATCTATTTATCTATCTACCTGCAGATTGATTTATCTATCTATCTATCTGCAGATCTATCTATCTATCTATCTATCTATCTATCTATCGCATATCAAATTCAAATTCAAGTTTAAAAAAAGCTTTATTGGCACATCCAAGTAAAAACATTTAGCATTGCCAAAGCAAAAGAAATAATAGGTATTATGGAGGGGGGTTTGATGTGGGAATAAAGGGGTGGATATTTGGTTAAAGGGGCAGTATGGGGGTATAATAGACCATGGTGTCTCATCTTCCTCTCAGTTGATGGCAGGTGGAGACATATTGGGCAGCGATTTCCACAGTTGACTCCCCTTCTCCCAGTAGGATGTGGAGTTTTCTCCGCTCATCTATGGAGGTGAAGTCCCTGGTTTGAGTGGAGAGTCTCTGGAAGTACGTGACCCTCACTGGTGAGTATTTGCTGCAGTGTAGCAGCAAGTGGGTCTCGTCCTCCAGGGCCCCCTGCACACAGTGCTGGCACAGTCTGCTCTCCCGCGGCTTTTTTGTCTGCCTGTGCCGTCCCGTCTCCATCTCCAGGCTGTGGGCACTCAGTCTGTACAGGCTCAGGGTCTGACTGTGTTTGGGGTGGGGTATCCTCTCCAGGTAGGGCGCCATGGTGTATCTACTATCTACTACATATCTACATATCTACTTTCTTATCTATTTGCTTATTTTTCTGGTGTAAAGATACTGACCAGGCCATTTTATGAGATATGGATTGATTTAATTTTACAGTTTATAAAATGGAAATTTTGATATTTACATTGTGAAACTATAGTGAAAAAGACATTTAATAAACTCAATTCAACTATCTAATATCTATCTCATATCTATCTATCTCCCATCTATCTATCTAATCTATCTACTATCTATCTCATATCTATCTATCTAATCTATCTATCTCTCATATCTATCTCTCATATCTATATATCTCATATCTACTATCTATCTATCTATCTAATCTATCTACTATCTATCTCATATCTATCTATCTCTCTCTCATATCTATCTCTCATATCTATCTATCTATCTATCTATCTATCTATCTATCTATCTATCTATCTACCATATATCTTCTATCTATCTATTCTATTATCTATCTAATCTATCTCATATCTACTATCTATCTACCTACCATCTATCTTCTATCTATCGATCTATCTATCTACCATCTATCTCATTATCTATCTATCTATTTATCTATTTATCTATCTAATATCTATCTATTTTGGGTAAATAAAAGGACTATTTTGTTTTATTTTATGGGTGTGCTGCCAATTTTTTGCATTTTGTACACTTGCCTTTGTCCGGCTAAAAGGCGAGCACCCCTACTAGTTACAATTGTTGTTTTAAGTGCTGCCAAGTTTTTTCACTATCTATCTATCTATCTATCTATCTATCTATCTATCTATCTATCTATCTATCTATCCATCCATCTATCTACCTACCATCTATCTCCTATCTATCTCGTCTATTGATCTATCTACCATCTATCTCGTTATCTATCTACCTATCTATCTCATATCTATCTCATATCTATCTATCGATCTATCTATTCTATCTCATATCTCTCTCTCTCTAATCCATCTCCTATCTTATCTATCTAATTTCTATCTATCTCATGTCTATCTATCTACTATCTATCTTCTATCTATCTCATATCTATCTACTATTGGTACATTTCCACCTGAGACCTGTGCTTCACGTTATACATGGGACAGCTCAGGACTGCAGTGATCTAGTGCACAGTTATCGGACCCATGAGGAGTTCTGACTCCACGGAGATAATCAGTAAACACAGTATTTCCCGGCGCAGTACATCCTCGGTGAGTGTGAAGAATGCAGGAGGCATGTGGAGCGCGCTCTGTTCTCCTCACTGCTCGCCTTCCTCTCAGCCCTATTTCCCTCATACTGCCTGTGGTCTCCTCTTCCCAGCCTTGTGTTCACACAAGTCAGCCTGCGTTTCGTGCAGCACATGCTTTCTCTTTCCTCGTGCCTATGTTTGATGCCAGTGTTAGTGTCCCCGTCCATGTGCAGCTGTTGTGGTGATGCCCACCTGTGTGTAGTTGACCTGCCACCTCATTAGGCACAGGCAAGGCGTGCTCCTGGAGTCTCTATGGCGCTGGCAGGCGACACCCCTTAGCTGCCAGATCCCTGGAGAGCAGCTACACCTTGGGAGGAGTGTGCAGCAAGTTTGTACCGATCAGCAGGTACCGTGCAGCTGAGCCCACAGCACAAAGGAAAAGTCTTCATCCACACTGTACAGACAATGGTGAAGAAGTGGAGGAACCCTGGCGACCTGGAGAAATGCTGTTCCATAAGAGAAGAAGGGGGTGAAGCAGGGAGGAAGAGGAGTGCCAGCCGTGCCAGCCGTGGAAGGTTTAGTGAGTCCTGGAAAAGAATAAGTTCAAGGCAAGGATCAACCAGGCGATCTGGACTGTTGTCTCTGCAGCCCCCGGTAAGACATGCATCCTCCTCCTTGTGCATTCCCAGCCTCCTGTGCATGACCTGCCCTGTGCTGTCCACAGTGCTGATGCTGCTGGTCTCACTCTCTGGACTGGTGCCAGGGGTGAGCATGGGCTTTTCAGCTGTCTTCAGCTGGGTTAGTGGAACAGTACTAAAATATATCTGTCACAGAGAGAGTTAAATGAAAATCCACAATACAGCAAATGGGGGGTTAAATGTGAGTTAGAAGGGGCTTAACAAGCAACAGCCATACTTCATAGACTTGAAGGAAGATTCAGTTGAGCTCCAGATGCTACTGCTTTTCTGCAACATGTGTTTAGAGTTAACTCTATGGATGCACAGTAGGTGCTGGTAGTATATTGACTATAGGTGGAGGTAGCTGCTCCTGTAACACACTCAGGTATGTAGTACAACTGAGTTGTTTTCCTCTTGGAAAGAGTTCACATGGGAATGTTAATTAAACAGGTTATATTCTTAGTTGTAGCACTGCAATTACTGCCATGCCTGATGTGGGATCTAATCACCGGGCTATGGACATAGGGAATATGAGGAATAGGAATAGCCATCTACATGTATCCAGCTAGCAAGAACATATTTTTAAAGAATTTTTGATAATGTTATTTTTAATTTTCCATGTCAATATCTATATTTATACAGAAATCATAAAATCCTGCAGTTTTCATACTGGCCACTAATAATCATATAATAGACTTCTTAAAGGGGATGTGTCACTTCAGCAAGTGGCATGTATCCTGCAGAGAAAGTTAATAAAAGCCACTTACTAATGTATTGTTATTATGCATATTGCTTCCTTTGCTGGTTGGATACATTTTTCCATAATATTATAAACTGCTAGTTTCCATGGTTACGACCACCCTGCAATCCATCATCGGTGACCGTGCTTGCACACTATGGTAAAAAGCATCAGCTTCTCTGATGGTCAGGATTGTCAGAGGGCATATAGGCTATTGCTTTTTCCTATAATATGTAAGCACGACCACTGCTGATTGAGTGCAGAGTGGTCGTAACCATGGAAACGAGCAGTGTATATAATATAATGGAAAAATGAATCCAGCCAGTAAAGGAGGCAATATGGACAATCACAATACATTAGTAAGTGCATTGTATTAACTTCCTCTACATGATAAATCCTATTTGCTGAAGTGAGACAACCCCTTTAAGGCTGTATTATACAGCCCGATTCCGTAGGCGATTGTTAGGAGGGAAGCGTTTCTTCCTGGCAACTGCCTGCTCGCTAGTGAAGGAAACTGCTGCTATTACATGCAACAATGCAAGTGTATGGGAGAGATCCTTCCCATTGAAATGAATGGGGTGGTTAGGTGTAATTACACCTACTCACCACTACCCCTGTTACGGATAGGATCTAAACAGTGAAGAGGAGGCAGCGCTAGTACGGCGCGCGCCTCCTCTTCAAACAGCTGATCGACGGGGGGTGCCGGGTGTTGGACCCCCGCCGATCTGATATTGATGACCTATCCTGAGGATAGGTCATTAATAAATTTAACTTGGAGAACCCCTTTAAGGCCCTTTTGATAAGCCACAACTACTTTATAGGCAGAAGTTACAATAAGAGTTCTCGGTCATCAGCAGCAGGTGTATTAAAGACGTCATGGTGTACAAAGGACGTGGAAGAACGTCAATAAATAACTCTTGGGGACCTCAGGTACCACAGTGGAAAAATCATGGACTCCAGCCCCTGCTTTAGATGCAAATGAACATACATTAAGTTCAGTTTGAACATAATTAATTCAAACTTCCTGCCTGAAGGAGCTGTGTTCTGGTTGATCACTAGAGGGGGTTAAACCAAACTATTATGATGGCATTTATTGGTGGAGAGGTGGAGGTCCTAGGTCTAGCTTTTTACACCACATGGAGTATACATCTGATCATAGCAGTGGCGTAGGGGGGACGGTTTGGCGGCCTGTCACCAGCTACCTTCCCCGCCATTCACTCTAGGCCTGTGACTCAGGGGAGGGCCACATCTGTCATGAAGGGGTGGCAGATAGGAGTCCAGGGCTCCTGTCCCTGCCTCTTATGCTGATAGGCCACAGGCCACAAGGCCAGTGATCTGTGAGGCAACAGGCACAACACAGGTGGTCACCAAGTGATGACTTAATTGCGATCTGTGCCAGGATTCAGGCTGCAGGAAAGAAGAGTCCTGTGGCTAGCATTGGTGGCATGGAGTGGGAGTGAACAGAATATTCTGTTTTTATTTGTCAAAACTAATAGGGACATTACAACTACCTAGGGACACTACTGGGGGCATTATAATTGCCTACGGCCAATACTTGGTGCATTCTAACTACCTAGGGGCACTACTGGGAACATTATAAATACTAGGGGCACTACTGGAGCATTATACAGTGCCTACAAGTAGTATTCAACCCCCTGCAGATTTAGCTGGTTTGATAAGATGCAAATAAGTTAGAGCCTTCAAACTTCAAACAAGAGCAGGATTTATTAACAGATGCATAAATCTTACAAACCAAAAAGTTATGTTGCTCCGTTAAATTTTAATAAATTTTAAACATAAAAGTGTGGGTCAATTATTATTCAACCCCTCAAACCACCAGAATTCTGTTTGGTTCCCCTAAAGTATTAAGAAGTAGTTCAGGCACAAAGAACAATGAGCTTCACATGTTTGGATTAATTATCTGTTTTTCCAGCCTTTTCTGACTATTTAAGACCCTCCCCAAACTTGTGAACAGCACTCATACATGGTCAACATGGGAAAGACAAAGGAGCATTCCAAGGCGATCAGAGACAAGATCGTGGAGGGTCACAAGGCTGGCAAGGGGTACAAAACCCTTTCCAAGGAGTTGGGTCTACCTGTCTCCACTGTTGGGAGCATCATCCGGAAGTGGAAGGCTTATGGAACTACTGTTAGCCTTCCACGGCCTGGACAGCCTTTGAAAGTTTCCTCCCGTGCCGAGGCCAGGCTTGTCCGAAGAGTCAAGGCTAACCCGAGGACAACAAGGAAGGAGCTCCGGGAAGATCTCATGGCAGTGGGGACATTGGTTTCAGTCAATACCATAAGTAACGTACTCCACCGCAATGGTCTCCGTTCCAGACGAGCCCGTAAGGTATCTTTACTTTCAAAGCGTCATGTCAAGGCTCGTTTACAGTTTGCTCATGATCACTTGGAGGACTCTGAGACAGACTGGTTCAAGGTTCTCTGGTCTGATGAGACCAAGATCGAGATCTTTGGTGCCAACCACACACGTGACGTTTGGAGACTGGATGGCACTGCATACGACCCCAAGAATACCATCCCTACAGTCAAGCATGGTGGTGGCAGCATCATGCTGTGGGGCTGCTTCTCAGCCAAGGGGCCTGGCCATCTGGTCCGCATCCATGGGAAGATGGATAGCACGGCCTACCTGGAGATTTTGGCCAAGAACCTCCGCTCCTCCATCAAGGATCTTAAGATGGGTCGTCATTTTATCTTCCAACAAGACAACGACCCAAAGCACACAGCCAAGAAAACCAAGGCCTGGTTCAAGAGGGAAAAAATCAAGGTGTTGCAGTGGCCTAGTCAGTCTCCTGACCTTAACCCAATTGAAAACTTGTGGAAGGAGCTCAAGATTAAAGTCCACATGAGACACCCAAAGAACCTAGATAACTTGGAGAAGATCTGCATGGAGGAGTGGGCCAAGATAACTCCAGAGACCTGTGCCGGCCTGATCAGGTCTTATAAAAGATGATTATTAGCTGTAATTGCAAACAAGGGTTATTCCACAAAATATTAAACCTAGGGGTTGAATAATAATTGACCCACACTTTTATGTTTAAAATTTATTAAAATTTAACTGAGCAACATAACTTTTTGGTTTGTAAGATTTATGCATCTGTTAATAAATCCTGCTCTTGTTTGAAGTTTGAAGGCTCTAACTTATTTGCATCTTATCAAATCAGCTAAATCTGCAGGGGGTTGAATACTACTTGTAGGCACTGTAAGTGCTGGGGGGAACCCCAGGGGACATTATAAATACTGGGCACACCACTGGGGCATATTAGTACTGGGGGCACTACAGAGGATAAATAGTAGGAGCACAACTGGGGTCATTATAAATAATGGGGGCACCTGAAAGTAGGTGGATTTGCCTCATGGTCGGTTTTAGACAAAATGTGGCCCTGGGCAAATTCAAAAGTGGGGCCCCAAATTGTAGTTATGTACTAACAAAACAAGTTACATTCTGTTGATTCTGGCCCTCCCTCACAGATTTACACCCCATAAAGCCCTTCACACAAATCTGCACCCTCATTGCCTAGAATACACCACATGCCCCCTCCCCTCACAGGATTCAATTCCCCTCCCTCACAAAAAGCTACAGCAACATAGCAGATCGTCATACAGCATGTACCCCAGGACTACACTGCACACCACTAGACCTTCCCTCACCCGGCCGCTTGCAGGCATACACAGCCCCATCTCTCCCAAAGTACCTCCACGAGCTCCAGTGTCTGTGCAGAAAGAAAGCTCTGTCCTTTACACATTTGGTCATGTGACCATTAACCCCTTTCAGACATCCTCCGTAAATGTACAGCGTATGTCGGGTCTTTAAAGTTGGGGCCTGCTCTGAAGCGGAGCGGGTGCCATAGCAACCGGGTGTCTGCTGTTTCATACAGCAGTTACCTGAGGCCAATGTTGACGATCTGCGGTAATGCTGACCTGGACATTTAACCACTCAGATACCATGGTCAAATGTCACAACGAAATCTCAGAGCGTGGGCTTCCTGTTCAGGCGCACATTCCCCCAGCTCGGGGAGATCGGGGAAAGCACCCTGTTCTAAGAATGAGCTGCAGCCTGTTCTAGGCTCATTATTAGTATATCCCAGTTCAGGCCTCTAGGTGGCTGCCTTGAACTGTGATTACAGTGATTTGTATACAGATTATAGGCGAAATTTCCATTATTCTGTATTAGTTGCAGTCTGATGATTGCAAGTTGTGGTCCACTTGGGGACCTAATAAAAAAAAATAAATAAATAAAAAAAAAGTAAAACATTTTTTTAAATATAAAAAAAAACTTAAAAATTCAAATCACCCCCTTCCACCCCCCAAAAAATAAACAAAAAAACGCCCGCACTATTAAAATATTAAAAAAGGTTAGCCCATATGTGAATGGCGTTAAAAAAAAGGGCGATTCGCATTTTCATCACTTTTTCTCCCAAGAAAATGGAATAAAAAGTGTTCAAGTCATACACAACCCAAAATGGTATTGTCAAAAATGACAGATCTTCTCGCAAAAATGAACCCCCAAGGTTGAAGTGGATTAACACTGGTGTTATTTGATCACATTTTACGTTTTGCTCCATTTTTTTTCAATAAAATCAAGAACCTTAACCACTGAGCTATAGAGCTCAATGTTAAACTGCTAAAAAAACCACAGTAGTAGGTTCCCACATTGTACATTCAAATATATCAGAGGTATCATTGTATATATTTTTTAGTAATTACTTGTGCTCCAATGTTCAGCAGCACTGAAATAGGGGGCACCTTAGAGGATGGGGCCCTGGGCCATTGCCCAGTTTTCACCCCCCTAATGCTGATTTACCTGCATTGTATTCATTGTGCATTCACTTGTGTAGAACTGGCATCTACTACTACAGTATATGGAAGAGGTGCACAACCCGCCAAGGTTTGTGGCCCCCGTCCGCAGAAGAAATACAGCAGTTCCTGCTCCTGCACTGTAAAATCCAAATAAAAGAGAAAAAAAGAAAAAAGTCCCCTTGGGGGCGTATTATGCAAAAATATAGTTAAAAAATAATGTAATATTACAAAATATAATAATAATAATAATAATAAAATACAAATAAAAGAAAAATATAAAAAGGAAAAAGTGCAAAAAAAAGATTGTTCACCATCCCTCAATGGTCTTTTTATGATTTCTTGGGGGACATATTATGTGGTAAAATATATTTAAAAAAATAAGTAATAAACCAATTCTGAAAAACGTAATAAAATACAATATTAATAAAATACAAAGAAAAGTTAAAAAAGAAAAAAATTTGGTGTCAGTTTGCTTATTTAAAAAATATAGAGCTATAGTTTGAAAAAAATTACTTTTTAAAAAATGTTTTGTATAGTTTCCCCCAAATAAAACAAAAAAATTAATTGTAAAGCCCTATGTGTCACGTAAAAAAATTGTTCCAAAAATCAACTGATTGAACCACCAGGTGTGCTAAATCATGAAATCATTTTGGCCTTTTTAGGCCTGGTCATTAAAGTGATAACCAATGAGCGCGTTCCCTGGTATTAAGGTAAAATGCTTACTAGTTATTGCATGGCACCTGTAACTGAATAGGCAGAAGGTGGTAATAACCAGTGAGAGCCGTCCTCTTCAGTGAAGGAAAGCGCTGATTTATGAATAGGAGACAGGATGGAAAGGAAATGTTGCCACTTTTCCAGGATTTTCCGGTAAAAATTATTGTTTTTTTAACAAATTCCTGTAGCATGGCCCCTGAAACAGAAGATTCATACTTACCTACTCCCCACCATTCCAGTCCTCTGCACTGCCCCTGATGTCTTTGTCTTCCGGTCCCTGCGCTGTTTACACCTGGCAGTGAAATGGCATAGTCATACACCGCTCCAGTCAATGATTGGCTTCAGCATTGACATGCTGCTTGTGGCCACATGATCGCTAAAGCCAGTCATTGGCTGGACAGGTGCATGTGACTTTGCTCATGCACTGCCAGATGTAAACACCGCAGGGACTGGAAGACGGAGACAACAGGGGCAATGCGGAGGACCAGAAGCAGGTAAGTATACAGTGCCTTGCTAAAGTATTCGGCCCCCTGGAACTTTTCAACCTTTTGCCACATTTCAGGCTTCAAACAAAAAGATATAACATTTTACATTTTTGGTGAAGAATCAACAACAAGTGGGACACAATTGTGAAGTGGAACGAAATTTAGTGGATCATTTAACCTTTTTTTGTAATAATAAAACTGAAAAGTGGGGCGTGCAAAATTATTCGGCAACCTTGCATTAATACTTTTTTGCGCCACCTTTTGCTGCGATTACAGCTGCAAGTCGCTTGGGGTATGTCTCTATAAGTTTTGCACATCTAGAGATTGAAATTCTTGCCCATTCTTCCTTGCAAAACAGCTCGAGCTCTTTGAGGTTGGATGGAGAGCGTTTGTGAACAGCAGTTTTCAGCTCTTTCCACATATTCTTAATTGGATTCAGGTCTGGACTTTGACTTGGCCATTCTAAGACCTGGATACGGTTATTTTTGAACCACTCCATTGTAGATTTTGCTTTATGTTTGGGATCATTGTCTTGTTGGAAGACAAATCTCCGTCCTAGTCTCAAGTCTTTTGCAGACTCCAACAGGTTTTCATCCAGAATGGTCCTGTATTTGGCTCCATCCATCTTCCCATCAATTTTAACCATCTTCCCTGTCCCTGCTGATGAAAAGCAGGCCCAAACCATGATGCTGCCACCACCATGTTTGACAGTGGGGATGGTGTGTTTAGGGTGATGAGCTGTGTTGCTTTTACGCCAAACATATCGTTTTGCATTGTTTCCAAAAAGTTGGATTTTGGTTTCATCTGAGCAGAGCCCCTTCTTCCACATGTTTGGTGTCTCCCAGGTGGCTTGTGGCAAACTGTAAACCAGACTTTTTATGGATATCTTTGAGAAATGGCTTTCTTCTTGCCACTCTTCCATAAAGGCCAGATTTGTGAAGTGTTCGACTGATTGTTGTCCTATGGACAGACTCTCCCACCTCAGCTGTAGATCTCTGCAGTTCATCCAGAGTGATCATGGGCCTCTTGGCTACATCTCTGATCAGTCTTCTCCTTGTTTGAGATGAAAGTTTAGAGGGACAGCCGGGTCTTGGTAGATTTGCAGTGGTCTGATACTCCTTCCATTTCAATATGATCTCTTGCACAGTGCTCCTTGGGATGTTTAAGCTTGGGAAATCTTTTGGTATCCAAATCCGGCTTTAAACTTCTCCACAACAGTATCACAGACCTGCCTGGTGTGTTCCTTGGTCTTCATGATGCAGAACCCTGAGACTATCACAGAGCAGGTGCATTTATACGGAGACTTGATTACACACAGGTGGATTCTATTTATCTTCATCAGTCATTTAGGACAACATTGGATCATTCAGAGATCCTCAATGAACTTCTGGAGTGAGTTTTCTGAACTGAAAGTAAATGGGCCGAATAATTTTCCACGCCCAACTTTTCAGTTTTATTATTACAAAAAAAGTTTAAATGATCCAATAAATTTCGTTCCACTTCACAATTGTGACCCACTTGTTGTTGATTCTTCACCAAAAATTTAAAATATTATATCTTTTTGTTTGAAACCTGAAATGTGGCAAAAGGTTGAAAAGTTCCAGGGGGCCGAATACTTTCGCAAGGCACTGTAACTCTTTGATTTCAGGGGCCATGCTGCAGGAACTTGTTAAAAAATTATTTTTACTGGGAAATCCCTTTAAGCCCCCAATACACTGCATGGTATTTGGGATAATCATAGGAAAGCTTATTCCTGATATCTGACCTGTATAATCCTGCCACCAATCAGCTGATACACAAGGGATCACTCGTTTGGCAGCTGATTTGTATATTTTATCAGGATGAAACATGTACAATTATCGTCAGCACATCTCTTTGTGTGACCAGGAATGTGCTATCGATAATCAATAGAAGTGAATGATGGAGGAATGACTGTGGTAGCGATCATTCCTCCTCAGTCACTTTGCATCGACTTGTGTAATAGGCTGATGCAAATGAGCGCCAATCAACATTTTTTTATTTGCAGCCCCTTGAAATAGAGAAATGTGAAAATGCGGCCCCCGGACTGAAAAAAGGTTGTGTACCCCTTGTATATGGTCATTGTATGGTGGAGCTATTGGACTTTGTATAGTGTATGATATGCAGTATCCATATGGTGTAATATTCAGTCACTTTGTGGTGGTATTACGGGCTCATGGTCTTGGCAGTATTATTCTTGTATACTGTTTGTAATGTTGGTTTTGGCATAGTGTTTTTTAGTATCAGTATGGTGGTAATCTGACCCTATGTGGTCAGGGTGTGGCGGTATTATTTCATATATAATGTAATTATTGGTAATGTTGGCATTGGTATACTGTGGGATGTGGTTCTTGGCTTGTGCTGGTCACTGGCAACCCACTCTATGCCACTGGATCATAGTGTAATGCCCTCCCATGGCAAAAATATATACGTTTATTCTCTGAAATATACTTGAATTTATGATTTTCAAGTCTGTGATTATGAAGCATAAGAGGCAAAGTTCACCAATGCAGCTTAATGCCATTATAATAGCACTATCTGAATTACATTACTCGTCACTCATGTAAATTCTTATTTGCATATATAATGCTACCTCACTGACAATATTCTAGCAGTGTCATTTATTTAATCCCAGCTCAGTTGCATCCATACATTTTAAACCCAAGTGATCTCCAGTGTAACTATCATTCCAGAGCCTGCTCTCATGTGGAGACAGGAAATCAGTCTCCTTTGTGTGGTTGACCCCCTAGTCCAGTGACCCAGTAGATCTTAGAAAGGGTTAAATTATTGCTAAAGAGTTAAACTGATGCTAAAGAGTTAAATGCTATGATTTATTGTTAAATGGGTTGTCTCACTTCAGTAAGTGGCATTTATCATGTAGAGAAAGTTAATACAAGGCACTTACTAAGGGCTCTTTCAGACGGACATATGCTGTCCGCAAAAATGCAGATCCGTTTTTTTGTGGACAGTTCAGTATGCTGTCTGCAAAAAAAACAGATAGTATTCCGTATTTTTGTAGACCCATAGACTTCAATTGGGCCATGTCCTGATTTCCACTGACAAGTATAGGACATGTTTCATTTGTTTTGCTAAGCCGTGTAATGGAAGATAAGGGCCTCATAGAAGTTAATGGGTCCGCATCTAATCCGCATAAAACGGATCCACATTTTTGAGGACAGCATACGGCCATCTGAATGAGCCCTAATGTATTGTGATTGTCCATATTGCCTCCTTTGATGGCTGGATTTATTTTTCCATCACATTATGCACTGCTCGTTTCCATGGTCACAAACCACCCTGCAATCCATCAGTGGTGGTCGTGCTTGCACCATATAAGAACAAGCACTGGCCTATGTGCACTCCCATGGTTCCAGCCACCAGAGAGGCTGACTCTTTTTTCTATAGTGTACAAGCGCGACCACCACTGATGGATTGCAGGGTAGTTGTAACTATGGATACGAGCAGTGTATAATGTGATAGAAAAATGAATCCAGCCAGCAAAGGAGGCAATATGGACAATCACAATCCTCTCTTATCCTCTGGCCCCATACATCTGCCCTCCTGCCTTGCACCCATCTAGCTAACATCAAAGGCACCGTACCTAACACTAGGTAGCAACCCCAGAAGGGTCCAAAGTGTGCCCTGAGGGAAGAAAAGGTGCACCCTCCATTCACTACACCGCCCCAGGGAGTCTTGGGGTTAGGACAGCCACCGTGAACCACCACCGTTCCTATCAGTGCCACAATTACCACTCCCCTCCTGCTGGCTGTCCCCCCGCGGGACACTGCACTGTGAACTAAAGGATTAGACCCTACAACGAAAACTCCTTGTAAAAGAAATCAGAGGGTCCTGACCCTGGCAAGTGTCAAAACATTCCTTGGGTGACAGTAACAGTGCAGAGGAGAAGCTAATAAGGCTCAGAAGGGACAAGCTCTAGGCAGGGGACAACAGTGTGAGGCCTTATGTACATGACATATTTTTGGTCCTCAACCAATCCACAGGTTTTGCAGTTCAGACATGAACTGCAAAAAATGTGGACAGCACACGGATGTTGTCCATGTGCTGTCTGCATCCGTGTGTCCATTCTAAAAATTATGGAACGCGTCCTACTAGCAGTTTTGCTGACAAGAATAGGAATTCCTACTATTGAAATTGTGAAGAATGCAGCATGCACATGGCCAGTATCTGTATTTTGCAGATCCTCGGTTTGTGGACTGCAAAATGGATACGGTCATATGCATGATACCTGAAGCTGCATCATGTAGGAATACACTGAGACTCCGCAGTGTGAGTAAGGGGACAGTACTGTAGTTCTGTATCACTGAGCTCTGTCACTTGCTTCCCTAAGGCTACTTTTACACTTGCGCTAGAAGGGTCCAGCAGGGGAACAGCCTGCCGGATCCAAACTAACGCTAGTCCATGTGTGCCGCCAGAAGTCCGCTCCGGCCCCATTGACTATAATAATGACGGGCCGATGGTCTGGCCGCAGCACATCCAACATGCTGAGAGGCGTCAGGACAAAAATTACTAAAAAAACGCTGCAGTTTTTGTCCCGCTGCCTCTCGGCATGTTTGCCATGCTGCGGCCGGACCTCTGGCCTGTCCCCATTATAGTGAATGGGACCGGAGCGGACTTCCGACCGGCGGCACACATGGGCTAGCATTAGTACAGATGCAGCAGGCTGTTTCCCTGCCGGACCCTGTAAGTGCAGGTAATCTTACAAAGCATAAGCAGTGTGATGACTTCTTCCCTCTGTGTCTGGCAAGGCAGAGGCATCATGGGAAATGTAGTATGCATAAGGAGACAGTCCATAAATAGGACTTTATGTCACATTTATCAAATGTCGAATGTTGTTTGATAAATTTGTCTCATCCTTAAATCTAACACTTTTGTCTAGAGAAGCTACTCCAGTTTTCATACTCTACCTCCTACTGGAGTGGGATTGCAACTTTTTAAAAAAGTCTCAATGATAATTCTGGAGTGAAACTCATTTATGTAGCTAACCACACCCACTTTCCCACTTATCTTACAAAACTGGAGTGAGTGGTGGAAAAGAGCAAAAAGTAGCAAATTTTTTGTGACTGAAACCAGAATTCTGGAGTAAATACATGATAAATAATTTTCATTATTCTTTAACCCCTTCCCGACCAGCTGGTCGGGTCTTTAAACATGGCGCCCGATCCTGAGGAACTGCTGATTCATACAGCAGTCACCCGCGGCTCATGTCCGCGACCGGCAGTAATGTCGATCGCGGACATTTAACCCCTCGGATGCCGCGGTCAATCCTGACCACGGCACCCGAAGGCGGCAAACACAGGAAGCGTGCGTTTCCGGGGTTGCTCCGGCTCCCCCGTGCGGTGATCGGAGGAGCCAGAGCATGCCTGCAGCAGCCCCTGTCATAGTGAATGACAGGAGGCTGCTGCATAGACTTTCCTATGGAGCCCTTCTGTGTAATAGGGCTCCATAGGAAAGCAGTAAAATCCTAATGCATTGGAGTGTATGATATAAACAATCAAATGAATGCTTCCCTATGGGAACTATAAATAAGTGTTAAAAAAATTAAATTAAGTTTAAAAAAAAATTAAAAAAGTGTAAAAGTTCAAATCACCCCCCTTTCCTGAAAATAAAAATAAAAGTATTGAAAAAATAAAAAAATTACACATCATGGGTATCGCCATGTGTGAAAACGCCCATATTATAAAAATATAAAATTTTCTTTCCCATACGGAAAACAGCGAAACGGTAAAAAGCGTTAAAATGGCCAATTCGCCATTTTTTGTTGCTTTTTTCTCTAAAAAAATTAAATAAAAAGCGATCAAAAAGTCATACACCCCCTAGAATATTATCAATAAAAATTTCAGATCGCCCGCAAAAAATGAGACCCCAAACATATATTATCACTATCAAAACGCAAGAAAAACTATATTAGACATCGTACTGGTCAGTTTTAATGAACATCGAACCCCGTAAATAAAAAACCTGTAAAACTGTGGCGGAATTGTGTTTTTTTTGCAATTTCACCCAATTTGTAATTTTTTCCCCGCTTGCCACTACATCATATGCAATATTAAATGGTGGCGTTGGAAAGTACAACTTGTCCCGCAAAAAACAAGCCCTCATACAGTTATGTGAACAGAAAAATAAAAAAGTTATGGCTGTGTGAAGGCAGGGAGCGCAAAACGAAAACGGAAAAAAAAAACCCTCCAGGGTAGAAAGGGTTAATAACAGCCTGTGCTGCACTATATAGGAAAAATGTGCAGAAGTGCTTCGCTAAATCTTAAATATTGATATACTTTATTAAAAACTTAGATTCCAAATTGGAGACATTGGGGCTCAATTCAATATTGGCAGTGTGTGTGTGTTTTTTTCCTTATATGTACTAGTGGTGATTTATCATTTCCCTGACCCATTTTTCAGGTGAAAAATAGGCACAAACCCATGTTTGTAACTTTCATCATATAGTACATGACAGCCTCTTTCTAACAAAGCTAGAACCAGCCCTGTACCTCATGTGGATCCAGAGATCTCCCCATTCATTGCTCTGCTAGATTTACATAAAGCTGTCAGTTCAAGGGGAGTGTCTTTCACAGCTCAGGAGGCAGTTGAAGGATAAAACTGAGCATGTGCGGCCTTCTCAGTGAGCAGGTCAGAGTAATAAGGAAAAAAACAAACAACAGGTGGCGCTATACAGATACATTTCAGTGAATAACTCAGTGGTTATGCTAAATTTGCAATTACATGCAATTAGAAAAGGATTCAGATCCAGGTGCTGGTTTTGAAAACTGTAGAATATTTTTCATGGGACAACCCCTTTAAGCCTGTATAAGACGAGCAGATAGTCTGCCAGATCATCTCTAATGAGCATTCGTAGTGTAATACTGCTGCTAATTACCTGATGAACAGATTTAAAAATCATTGTTTGCCGGCGGCAGATTGTAATGTCTAATCACTGTCTGCTGCCGGCAAATAGCTAGTCAGGATGGAGACGAGCGATGAGATTAGTGATCACTCCTCCCCATACTGTGGAGGAGATTGCTGCATGTAATAGCAAAGGTCTCCTCCACTAACTAACCATTGTGTTCTTTTGAGCAGAATGACAAACTTACCCTTTGCATGTAATTATCATTTTTATTTCCTTTTCTTGCTATTTGTACTTTTTCTTTAGCTGTATTTACAGCTGGTTGTTACTGGTTATGGCCACCGCTGCGATACTGCAGCGGTGGCCACTCTTGTGTGGTCTCTGTCTTCTTTCCATTGGCTGTGCTGGCCGGGTGCATGGAAGCATGCATATTCACGCACTCATGGCCTCTCCCATTCCAGCCCAGGAGCTGTTCAATACAGCGATGCTTAGTTGGAGCATCTGTTGAAAACAGGGGCACATAGCCATGGGAGCGCACACGCACGCACACACAGGGAAGCGTCAGGGGGAATGCATCATCAAAGAGCTTCCTATGCCATCAATCAAACAAATACTCACCAACTCCTGACTGAGCAGTATTTTCAGAGCTAGAGATCTGTGACAGCACTCAGAATGGAAGGTGAGACAACCCCTTTAAGTGCATCCTCTGGCAGCACAGGAGATATCAAGACTGACACAATACACCCTGATCTTGAAAAATCTCTTCCTTAAAGGGGTTGTGTCACTTCAGCAAGTGGCATTTATCATGTAGAGGAAGTTAATGCAAGCCACTAACTAATGTACTGTGATTGTCCATATTGCTTCTTTTGCCGTCTGGATTCATTTTTCCATCACATTATATACTGCTCGTTTCCATGGTTATGACCACCCTGAAATCCAGCAGCAGTGGTCGTGCTTGCACAGTATAGGAAACAGCACTAGCCTATGTGCGCTCTCATGGTCCCAGCCACCAGAGAGGCCAACACTTTTTTTATAGTGTGCAAGCACGACCACCACTGATGGGTTGCAGACTGGTTGTAACCATGGAAACAAGAAATATATAATCAAAAGGAAAAATGAATCTAGCCAGCAAAGGAAGCAATGTGGATTATAACAATACATTAGTAAGTGGCTTGTATTAGTTTCCTCTACATAATAACTGCTACTGGCTAAAGTGAGAGAACCCCTTTCCCTTTCACGACCGGAGCTTTTTTCGGTTCTGCATTTTCGTTTTGCGCTCCCTGCCTTCAAACAGCCATAACTCTTTTATTTTTCTGTTCACATAGCTGTATGAGGGCTTGTTTTTTGCGGGACAAGTTGTACTTTCCAACGCCACCATTTAATATTGCATACAGTGTAGTGGGAAGCGGGAAAAAAATTCCAAACCGGGTGAAATTGCAAAGAAAACGCTATTCCGCTACAGTTCTACGGGTTTCTTATTTACAGCGTTCGATGTGCATTAAAACTGATCCGTTACTTTCATTCTACTGGTCAGTACGAATCCGGCAATACCTAATATGTATAGTTTTTCCTGCGTTTTCATAGTGATAACATAATTAGAAAGTTGCCCTTTTTTTTTTTTTTTTTTCCTTGTCAAATCTTGACCCCTATAACTTTTTGGTATTTATGTGTACAGAGCTGTATGGGGGCTCATTTTTTGCGGGACGATCTGAAGTTTTTATTGATACCATTCTGGGGTGTGTATGACTTTTTGATCACTTTTTATTTAATTTTTTTTAGAAAAAAAAAGCGACAAAAAACGGAAAATCGCCATTTGGACGCTTTTTTCCGCCACACAATTCGCCGTATTGGAATTTTTTTTTTTATATTTTAAAAGTACAGGCGTTTTCGGTCACGGTGATACCCATGATGTCTATATTTATTGTTATTTAGGTATTTATTTTTTACTTATACGGAAAGGGGGGTGATTTGAACTTTTACATCTTTTTTATTTTTTATATATTTTTTAACATTTTTTTTTAATTTTTTTTTTACTATTAGAAAGCTCAAATATGGGCTTATAAATTGTGGCTTTTTTTTTTTTCTTTATGAGCAATTCTGGGTTTTATAGGCTCAGAAAACCATCAATTGCTCATTTCTTATCCTGGCCTGCCATCTAGTGGCCAGAATAAGAATTGCAGTTTGAAAACTGTAATCCTCACCAGCGAGGATTACAGTTTTCATATGGTGTACAGACACCCCGATTGGTCACACGGGGTGTCTGTACACCACCCGGAAGCGAACGCTTCCGGGTTTAGACGCAACTAGATGCCGTGATCACGGCATCTAGTCAACCCGGAAGACGCCGCCGATGTGGTAGGTAGCGGCAAGTCTCTGCTGTTAGAAACAGCAGAGACTTGCCGGCCATGACGCCCGCCGCACCCGCGAGCGGGCGCCATGTGCCCGCATCGCCCCAGCGCCGTACATGTACGGCGCTGGTCGCGAAGGGGTTAAAGTTTAGGGCTGTATTACACCAACAGATTATCTGACCGATGTCTATCCAATCAGTCCAATAATTGCTGTGTATAATATATAATATAATAGGCCATCTGACCAATGATTAGTCAGAAATCTGTCAGATAATCTGTAGGTGTAATACAGCCCTTACTTTATTGACAAGCTACATACAATGGTCTCTATGTATGTAAATGAGTCTATAGACCAGCTGTTCCTGTATGAGATTAGTCTACAATGCTTGTACTGTGAGATTGTTATCTGAAAGAACAAATGGAAAGGAAAATACTTTCGGTCAAGAGGGTATAGTCCATGTCCTCTGCACATTGTTCTAATCAAGTTAAAACTCTAAGAATCTCTTTAGAGATTGTCATTAGATAAAATTAGAATCCCAAAATTTAGATGAAGCTGAAAAGCTAAGAATCAAGCAAATGTTCGTCCAATGTTTGACATCTGAATGCATGTATTGTGGCTTACAATTGGGGAGCAATAACAGGCAAAGTAAAATATTTAAACCGACATAAATGAAATATTAATGACACACAGCAGCAATGTCCTTTTGGAGTAAGAAGGAAATTGAGAGTAGAATGAATGGCTAAAAGATAACACAAAGGTCAAGTCATTTTAAAGGGGGACGGATGAAATACAAACGAATGTATAGCCCTTATACACGATTATTCTCCTATAATGTACAGCTAGGATACAGAAAGTGAAGGTTCGCCATCCCTTTAGCATTAAGAAGTAAGCGATATGCTTTACCCTGAATGCTAAGTTTCCAGTCTGCTCTACATCTCTTACTTTTGAGGGCATTCAATTCTGTATTGTTAATATCAAAGTGTTCTTTAAAGGGTTTCTGCTGTCAAGTCCCTGAAAATATTGGGCCTAATTTATAAAAAAAAAAAAAAAAAATGCCAGTTTTGTAACTTTGTAAGTTTTTCAACTCCCCTTGCACAAAAACTTGTGGCCTCCTTTGCCACTTTGCTGAAAAGGGGCATGGTTAGAGCGGGACAGGAACCCGCTAAATTTGTCATCTTTTACGCCAGTTTTCTGGTATAAAAAGAACACTGAAATCTATGCCAGCCAGGGGCTAATGTAGATATCAGTACAGGCGCACGGACTGCTGGATGCTGCACCTGGTTATCATAGACTGGCGTATGCTGCTGGACTATGATAAATCTGTCACCTTATGTTTATTGCACTGGAGGTTTGTTGAAATCAGCAGCACCAAACCCACAGCTATGCAGGTCTTCAGACAAAAGTATGAAGAAGGTTTAATGGAACTAGTACCCCATAAGCTTTCTGGATGTGGTATGGCCTCTATATAAAACAATGGGGCAGATTTACTAAAAGTTAGACAGGCTGTTAGGCTGTGTTAGAGATGAATTGATTCCAACCGGCGCTGCGCACAGACCATATTGTCAGGGCGTGGCTAAATGTCCAGTCCTGTCAATCAACAGGAGGGTGGGCGCTTTTCCTTTAGGGGACAGCCTCTTAAAGGTGAAGAGCTCCTGCTAATGAGACGGATCAATTTGTTAGAATGTGGTATATAGTTTACCACTTTTGTCTAACGCTACAATTTGGCTTAGTTTGCGAATTTTATGCCAGATTTTAGGCCACGCTCCTTTACTGTGAAGTCACATTCCCTTTCGGGTAAACTCCAACCCCTGGTAAGCTAGGTGCAGTGGATTATACTAAAAGTAGATGTGCCAAATTGCGTAAAAAATACTCCAGTTTACATCCAATTGCGCTAGTCTTTGGACAATTTACAAAAATCTCTAGGTGCACTCTAGGTGTAAATGTGATCCCTAGAACTGACTTAGTAATGAAAAAATGTACACTTACATTTCTCATGGCCCTGAAATTAAGGGATGCTATGTAAAATAATAATTATATAATGCATCTTGGGAAGGGGTAGAAAATTGGTATGGGACTGTACTATTTTGTGACCTATGTTCATGTATTACACTGTACAATACAATTTGCAGAGGTTAATCTCCATGACTTTTGACACGTTATAAATCCTAATTATACTATTCTTGCAGTAAAACAAAAGCTCCACTCTGTACATTGACATATTGGTAAATGTCTGGAGGATATCTGTCTTTGAGCATATCTTCAGCATATCTTCTTTAGCCTGAGGATAGGTCATCAGTAGTTAAAGGGGTTGTCCGAGTTATTTTTTTTGTCCTTTGTATGTTTCTAACTAGTCAAATACAACAGCTTTTCCATACACTTTCTGCTTCTAAACTTGCTGGTTTATCAGATTTCACTCAGGGTCACATGACCTGTGATGTCACCTTCCCTGCCTGCTAATCTTGTATTCGTGCACCAAGAGATAACAGCCTGTACACGAAATGTCACTATGGTGGCCACACACCCCCTGCTGCTATCTGCTCTCTCCTTGTATTCGTTCAGATAAAACATTAACACCTTCAGCCAGAACACACTGAAGGCTTTACAACAGCAGCTGCAGATGTAAATAGACATAGGATCTGCCCTCCTCACCCTACAGACACAGAGCTGACACTGGAGCTGATCTGGAGGAGATCTGCAAAAGTATTGTATTGTACAAGAAAGGTAGGGGGAAGATCCTGTGTGTATCAGCAGTGTCATTGTACAGCTGGGACTTGTAGTCCTACACATACAACATGCTGCTGAGTATCCCAGCAGACATATCACTCAGGGCAGCTCTTGTATTCACTCCCTTTGCAGAGCAGGAAGGGGGAGGGGCAGAGATTGTTATTATTGCATGTAAACAAAAGCCAGAAGAGAACCAGGGAAATGAGGAAATATAGATTTTTTTTGCCTAAAACTTGCTTAACCACTTCCCATCCGGGCCATTTACCCCCTTCCTGACCAGGCCTAATTTTGCAAATCTGACATGTGTGACTTCATGTGGTAATAACTTTGGAACGCTTTTACTTATCCAAGCGATTCTGAGATTGTTTTCTCATGACACATTGTACTTCAAGTTAATGGTAAATTTGAGTCGATAAGTTTTAATTTTATTTCTAAAAATATCCAAAAGTTAACAAAAATTTGAAAAAATTCACTGTTTTCTAAATTTGAATCTCTGCTTTTAAGACAGGTAGTGATACCCCATAAAATCCTTTTTAATTTACATTCCCCATATGTCTACTTTATGTTGGCATCCTTTTGGTAGTGTCATTTTTTTAGGACAGTAGAAGGTTTAGAATTTTAGACGCAATTTTTGCAAATTTGCAAAATCAACTTTTTTAAGGACCAGTTCAGTTCTGAAGTCAGTTTGTGAGGCTTACATAATAAAAACCACCCATAAATTACCCCATTTTAGAAACTACACCCCTCAAACTATTCAAAACTGTTTTTAGAAATGTTGTTAACCCTTTAAGTATTCCACAGGAATTAAAGCAAAATAGATGTGAAATTTCAAAATTTCACTTTTTTTGCAGAATTACCATTTTAATCATTTTTTTCCTGTAACACATCAAGGGTTAACAAAACAAAACTCATTATTTATTACCCCGATGCAGCAGTTTGCAGAAACACCCCACATGTGGTCGTAAATTGTTATTTGGGGATACGCCAGGGCTCAGAAGGGGAGGAGCAGCATCTGCATTTTCTAACATGGAATTTTTTGTCATGGTTTGTAAGAGTGATAACTTTTTAATTTTTTTGTGGACTGAGCTGCGTGAGGTCTTATTTTTTGCTGGACAAGCTGTGCTTTTTATTGGCACCATTTTGGGGTACATCCGCCTTTCTGATCACTTTTTAATCTAATTTTTGGGAAGTTAACTAAAAAAAAAAAAAGCAGTTTAGGGGCATTTTTCTCTATTTTTTTTTTACACCGTTCACTTGATGGGGTAGATCATGTGATATTTTTGCAGAGCCAGATGTTACGGACGCAACAATACCAAATATGTCTATTTTTTTATGTTTTACACAATAAGAGCATGTTTTTGTGTTGCAATTTTTTAAGAGCCTTTTTTTTCCATTTTTCGGGCTATGATCTTGTGTGGGGGATCATTTTTTGCGTGATGAGGTGACGTTTTTATTGCTATCATTTTGGGATGCATACGACTTTTTGATTGATATTATGTTTTTTTGGTAGGTGAGGCGACAAAAAAAAAAAAGCTGTTTTGGCATAATTTTTATTACATTTTTTTTACGCAGTTCACTTGATGGGGTAGATCATGTTATATTTTTATAGAGCCGGTCGTTTCGGACGCGGTGATACCAAATATGTCTATTTTATTCATTTATTTTTATTTGTAACATTTTTTTAATGACATATTTGGGGGGAAATTATTTTTTTTATATATGATTTTTTTTTTTATATATAATACTCTATTTTTTTATTTTTTATTTTACACTTTGTGTCCCCCATAAGGGGGACATTTAACTTCACTTTTTTTTTTTTTACACTTGATTTCTTCTGTAACTGGGGCTGACATAGTAGCCCCAGTTACAGGGGAAATACATCCCCAGAGAGGCTGTACAGCATAATACTATGCTGTACAGCCTCAGTGCAGGGCTGATCGGGTCTATGAGAGACCCGGCAGCTCCTGCACGCTCCCGGCTCCGGCGATCACGTGACTGCCGGGCCGGAACAGAGCGCTTCCTGCTCTGTATACACAGCGCTCGGTGAGCGCTGTGTATACAGCGATCTACAAGGCAGGGACCCCTGGGAACGGTCCCTGCCTTCTCTTTGGGGTACCCTGCTGTCACTGACAGCAGGTACCCCACGTGCAGCTGCTATTTTTGAATGGACGTTCAGAAACGTCCATTCAGAAATAAACAACCACTTCACGGACGTTTATAGTCAATGGGCGGACGTGAAGTGGTTAACTTAGTTATATATTGCTGCCCATCAGATTTACAGTACTATATATTTTTTTTTCATAACTCGGACAACCCCTTTAAATCCCAGAAAACCCCTTTAACATGAGAGCATAAAGACACGGGACTTTCAAAAATACATTACACTGTATACTACTGATGAATTTGTAGGGAACAAAATCAAATTTCAATCCTTTATGTTTGAATTTGCTGCATTTGTGAAGTTTCCTTCTGAAAGGAAGAATCAAGGTGAAAGGACCCTGACTCCTGGTGTTTTGAAGAAAATAGATACCTCACCTAAATGAATAAAATTCTAGATATCAACACACAAAACTGACCCTCAGGGACTTTTGTCTCGCATTCAGCACAGACTTTTAAACCTTCATTAAATGTAGCTCGGCAGCTGTCAGTGGAAGAAATGTGTTTTCTGAATCCTGCTTATTCTATTTGTAAGGACACTGACCTAGCCATTATATGAGATATTGATTCATTTAATGTTAAAAGGTGACAAGCTTGAAATCCTAATGTTCTCATTGTGAGCCTATAGCAAGGCTGACATAGAAATAAGCACAATTCAACCAATTCTATCTAAATATCTATCTATCTATCTATCTATCTATCTATCTATCTATCTATCTATCTTTATTTGTCACCCCGAATAGCGACTGTGAGTGGAAACAGCTCTTAATGGGGCTTTCCAGATTTCAATATTGATGGCCGATCCTATAGATAGGTCATCAGTATCTGATCGGTTGGAGGTTTGACTCCTTGCCAGTCAGCTCTTTTGAATGTGTCAAACCCCCACTGATCAGATATGGATGGCCTATCCCATCAATATTGAACCCTTTAAAGGGATTTTGATGGCATATTCAGAGTAGGTGCAGTTTGACATCCAGGAGCTTGGCTATTTAGATTTCGACCTACACAGAGAAGTTATCAACAAGTGGTAGGCTGTTCATTAAGATAACTTCTTGCTTAGAGATGACTTATTAAAATAGTTGTGGGAAATCTTTACAATCCTGCAGAAAAGTCGGTTTTGGTGTGGCTGCTGTTTTATAGACAATACAGTGCAAAGTGTTTGAACCCTTCAGAATTTTCAATATTTCTGAAATTATTGCCATGTATTTATTGAAGATCCAATATCATATCTGTGAGTGGCAAAAGTATTTAAACTTTCGCTTTCAGTATCTGGTGTGTGCAGGAAAAACTGCAATTAAATGTTTCCGGTAATTTTTTATTAGTCTTGACCATTAGTTTGGAGGAATTTTATCCCATTGTTCATTACTAAACAAATTCAGCTCTGTTATGTTGGTGGGTTTCCTCCATGAACTGCTCGCTTCAGGTCCTTCCATGTCATTTCTATTGGATGAAGGTCAGGACTTTGACTTTCCAAAACTTTAACATTAGTCTTCTGGCAAGCTGTCCTGGCCTAGATGCAGCAAAACTAGGCCAAACCATGATACTACCACCACTGTGTTTCACTGATAGACTTTTTGGAGTGGAATGCAGTGTTTTCCTTTATAGCGCCTCTCATTTAAACCAAAAGGTTGTATTTTGGTCTCATCCATCCACAAAACATTGTTCCAATGGCCTTCTGGCTTGTCCATGTGATTTTTAGCAAACTGTAGATGGGCAACAATGTTCTGTTTGGAGAACAATGGCTTTCTCCTTGCAATCCAGCCTTGCATAATATTGTTATTCAGTGTCCTCTTTATAGTGGACCCCTTCAGGACCCAGCCAGGACCGTGATAAGCAGATGGTTTAGAGAGGTAGTCCCCTCCCAGTGTCATCTAAGGTGTCCACCAGCAAAGGAGTGTTTGTCGATGCTAGCAAATCCCTGATCAGGTAAACTCGGCTCCTGTGCCCGCATGATCAGTTACCTCACATTTGCGATTTGGGTCTAGAACTCCCTGACGGCTGCACCATATATGTAGTGAATGATTAGAAAGGGTTAATATTATTTAGTGTGAGAAAGGCCTTTAGAGGTTACCTTGGGTTCATTTGTGACCTCACAAACTATTACATGCCTTGTTCTTGGTGTGATTTTTATTGGTCAGCCACTCCTGCTGAGGCTAATAAAGGTCCTACATTTTCTCCATTTGTATACAATCTGTCTGACTGTGGATTGGTGGAGTCCAGATTCTTCAGAGGTGGTTTTGTAAACTTTTCCTGCCTGATGAGCTTTAACAACACTTCTTCTGAGGTCCTCAGAAATCTTTGTTCATGTCTTGATACACTTTCACAGACATGTTGTGAAGATCAGACTGTGATAGGTCTGTGACAGGTCACTTACTCACACCTGATTGTCATCCCATTGGCTGAAAACACCTGACTCTAATTTCACCTTATCTGCTTATCCTAAGGTTCACATCCTTTGCCAGTCATATACATGTGGTATTGGATCAAGTCTATTCTTTTTGCCCCATTTGTTTGATTTGGTTATCGTTATTTACTTTCAGGCGTGAAAATCTGATGTAGTTTTTGGTCAATTTTTGCAGAAATATAGACAATTCTGAAGGGTTCACAAATGTTCAAGGACCTCTGTATCTATATACTGATGGAAGCAGGTTGGTGATTACAACTAACATTTCTCCATCAAATTTCTTACATCAAAATATTTCTATTCCAACAAAATTTCTATTTATTACCACAGTAATGTCCATGCTCTACAGGGCGGCTCTTATAAATACTATGATCCATGTCTCTCCAGACCACAGATTTCTACATGGTATTCATTTCTTGTAGTTAGCATAAATCTAAAATGATTATAACTTTACCAAATTGGACCTTTTCTAATCCTGTATGATAATGGCACAGCATGCGGTAATTCAGTAATGGTGAAATCATACAGAGATGTTAAATTATACAAGCTACAATTAGAAGCTTGTTGAGAAATGCATTTATAGATTATTCAATCTGCTCATTTTCATTTCTCCCAGATACTGTAAGCTGGAGACCCAAACAAATGGTTCAGAGTAGCGGTGAATATATTACTATGTTAGACTGCTCAGTGCTAAAATATTCGGAAGTGCTGGAATTATCATTTCACTATGCAGCTAGTGATAACTAACATCTGTGATTTACTGCTTGCTTATGATCTTTGGCGCGATATTACTCTCTTTTTTCTTTTATGTTTATTGTAACTAGAATTTATTCAAATGAAACACTTTGGGGGTCATTTACTATGCTGAAATACACCTAAATTAGGTCTACTTCAGGCGCAGATAGCAGCACAACGGTTACAAAACCTGACTGTGGCTGTAACCACAGGTGCGGGTTTCAGAACAGAATTTTAGCACACATTTTCATGTGGATTTCTAGCATTTCCACACCATATCTGAACCAGCATGTGTTACAGTGCTTGCGGATTTTGTTGTGGACGATGATGCAGTTATGCCCCAACCTCACTCTTTCCATTGCAAAGGTTAAAATCTGCACAAAAAATCCACACTAACAATTAACATGCAGCAGAGTTCAAAATCCACTTGACAGGTCAATTTCCGCACAGAATAGAAAATCTAAGTGTACATGAAATTTTTCAAATGTCATTCAGTTTGCTGGTACTATATTACACTGAAGTTTTTCCACATAAAATGTGCACGGAAAAAAGCAAATGTGCAGGTAGCTTAAAGGAGTTTTAAAAAAGGGAAATTAAAGGGATTGTGTAACAAAGCATATTCCACATTTTTTTCAAACCAGCACCTGGATCTGAATACTTGTGTAATTGCATGTAATTAAAAATGTAGTATAGCCAGTGAGCTATTTAATAAAATGTCTGTTTAACACCACCTGCTGTTTTCCTTATTTTTTGTCCGTCTCACTGAGCTGGTCTAAAATCTTCAAATCTTCAAATGCACCAGACATATGTTCTGTTAGAAGCTGTGACAGTTACAGGGAGAGAGTTGCAGCAGAAAGGACATGTCCTCTGAGCTGCCAGGCTGAAGATAATCTAGCAGAGCAATTTTAGCAGTGAATGTGGAGATCTCTGGATCAATGTGAGGTACAGGGCTGGTTCTAGCTTTGCTCAAAACATATTGTCATGTACTATATGATGTCTGATTTTCAGTTTTAACATTGATCATGACATACAGTAACCCCTTTAAAGAGGTTCTGTCACTAGATCACTCCTATTTAGCCAAGCACATGGCCTGGTAGAGGTGATCCTGCAGTTTAAAATGATACCTTCCTCCTCACTGTGATAGACTAAGTCGAAGTCGTACTCTAGCGCTGTCAATCAAAATTAGCAAATTGTGGTACACACCATATTTGTGCCATAATTTGCAACTTCTCACTTGTCACACCACTTTGGTGAGGGAAAGAGGGTGGAGTTAGTGATAGGATGGCGGACCTCTCATGGTAACAGATTGTGACGAAACCTGCACTTCGCAGCCCCGTCTGGCGTCAACTATGTGGAGCCTACGCGGTGCGGTTACGTCACTGGTTACCAAGATGTGACATGACGCCTCCCTAGGAGCACGTAAGGTCAGCTTGGTACAGTATACACAGACGCCTCCTGTCCACGCAGGTACAGGGAGGCCCGGGAAATGAGAGGGGATGGTTCACTCTGCCTTTGGCGTAACTCCACACTCGCTCACCCCCTGACAAGCTGAGAGAGCTTTTCACTGCCCCAGTGAAACACAGCTTCTCAGCCCAGTAGACTGCCACCAGCTCCTCGTTTAATATAAACCCGGCCCGCTAACGCGATTATATCAGGTGAGAAACCAACCCGCAGTAGCGTATAATTATGCTGAACACGGATGCGGGGATTCGTGATCGAGCTACAAGCACAGCACAAGATTAAATTATATATTTAATTGCCTTAAGGGCACACTAGATTAACGCTATATACAGCTCCAGACCGGAAGGTCACAGGGAAATGGTTCTGGAACTTCTGGTACCAATGGATCCGCCTGGGTTCAGGCTACAGGTGGAGACAAAACATGACCCATTTATCAGGTTCCTGCTTGGAGATCTCTGTATCTCCGCTTCCTGACATGTGATCTCTAACCTATGACCACAGGCATATGCGCCTTGGCCTCTGTGTTTTAAATATATAACTTGTTTGTGCCTGTGATGGACGGGCAATTCATAATTCCTTATGAACTCCTGGTCCCATGCTGTCTGGGATTTTCAGTGATCTTGCTATCAAGCTGATGCCTCTGTGCAGGCTGGATTGAGGTATGAATTGCACACATGTGGCCAGGACCCCTGTGGTGATTATACCATCTGCTAGTTGACAGCAAATGGCAAGGATTTAGATCATGGCTAGCATTGATCATATTTCCACATTCCTCACACAGATTTACTATCATTTTACACCTAAAACTGGCATACTTAATAGCTGGTGTTGAAAGTTGAATTTCTGGTGCACAGACTGCCTGTAATTGCACCTGATCCAATAAGGGGCTGAACTTTTTATGAAGACTGACATTTGGTTTATGTCTGGTATTGCAGCTCAGCTCAATTGAAGTGTATCGGACTCAGATGCAATACCAGACACAACCTGTGGACAGGTCTGGTGCTGCCAGTGCAATTAGTTAAAGGGGTATTCCCTTCTCAGACAATTAGGGAATATAGCTAGATGGTGGCCGGAGGACCCTGGGGTCTGGCCACCGCCAAGCACTCTCCCCATAGGATTGAATGGGAGCGCACATGCACAGTGAACCCACCACAAGAGGTGGAACCCGCACCTATCAGACAATATGCCCCCATTGTCTGAGATGGGAATACCCCTTTAAGTTTTCTAATCCCAGACAACCTCTTAAAATATAGTATCTCTTGGTGGGCAGACCATATGCCTGCCCATTCAGACTTATTTTTGGTACTAGTTTATTAACAACTAGTAACTGGCACCATCAGAGGCTGGAGGAAATCTTCAGTCTATCTTTCTTCCCCATGTGCAAGTCAGTTATTATCAAATGTATGTGTACTAGCAGCTATTGGGTCCAGGGTTGAATTTAGGGAACCTATCACCTGTTCTATGCTTAGTGAGGGCAGTATAGTGTGGTGACAGAGCTGATGACTTCAGCTGTCTGTTACTGCAGTGCTGGCAGTCAGTACTTTTAGAATGCTGACATGCCAAACCCCGCAGTGTGAACCAGTGCTATGCGGGAGATGAGCCCTGCGACAGCGAGTCTTATAGGATGCACCTCCTTTGTAAAGCTGGTGCACGCTGCATAGTTCAGCATGTCAGTACTCTAAAAGTACTGACTGCCAGCACAGAGTGACAGACCACTGAAGTCATCAGTTCGCTAACTATACCATGCTACTGAAAGCGAGAGTAGCATAGTACAGGTGACTGGTTCCCTCTATTAGACAGATACTGTATGCAAAGTGCCATGTTATTGAAAGCATAGAATGTCTTGCATAAAGTATAGAACCGTTTTAGATAATATCATGTGGGGATTTACTATGGTTACTTTGCAATTTGGGATACAAACTTTTAGTGGTTTCTTTCATTAATAAGCTGGTCTACAGGCCCATAAATATTGCACATCTCAGATCTATGGTTTGTATTATCTTTGCCCTCAGAGGCACATAAAAAGTGCCTAATACCAATTGTATTCATATGTTGCTTCAATTTTATCACTGTAATGAATTCTGGATTATTATTCTTAATAGTTGAGGCACTTTGGCAGCTAATCACATAGTGCTCAGAGTCATTTTATAGGCTATCCCTGTGCATTTATACACAATTGATCCATTTATATCACTGTAACAATCAAATTCCTGAAGTAACAAGCTTTGCCAAAGAAAATTTGCTTCATACTCTAATTAAGCCCTTAAACTCTAGATCCTTGACAGAACATGTGCAGGAATAGTTCTCCTTCTTAGTGAACCATATGAAATTGCAGTCCTTATAAAGGGCATATTAGAACTAAATGCTGACATGCCGCTTTTCAGCCTGTAGTTAATTGGTTTAAATGGAATGAAAGTGGGTTTATTCCTTAGCTGAAAACATTTCAAGTATTATTATTAGTAATAGACGAAATGTGATGTCTTTTATTATGGGTAGAATACATTGAACATTATATAATGCTTCCTGACATGTTATGTAACTACAAGGTAGTCACTTTTCAAGTTCATGCGTAGCTAGTTCCCAAGTTCTATATAATTTTATACAGGAAACTTGAAATATCAGTCATACAAACCCCAATATATTGTTATTAAAGATGACTGAATTTCCCAAAATTTGTTTCGGATGTGATTTAGTCGAATCGGCTGTCAGATTCAATTCGGTCCAAATTGAAAGTGCCGAAATTGCCCTGAAAAGTCATGTATGACACTCTAGAGTCTCCTAGGACTGTGTGCAACCACTTTCAAGCTCTCATTCCTGGCAGGAGGCAAGGCCAACCCACTTCTACATAGAGGGGTGGTACAGAGTGGTTAACACTGTTCCTTGCCATCCACATCCTTAAATGATAGATATGGCCAAGCTTACAAAAATACAATACAAACTATATACAATATTACAAAACATTGCAGATACCACCAGATCTGGGGTACTGCAGATTCATGCTAATCAGAATCAACAATTGCAATACAGTATTGTATAAGCTATTAGTTAAAGGCTGTATCCACCATGTTTTATTCTCCAGTGCATCTAAATTAAAAAGTGAGGCAAATTTGCAAATACAAAAAAAGTCCTATTGCTTTGTGTCTATAGTTGCTATGCAGACCTATGATGGCAAATTATGTGTACTCTGGTTCTGCAGGTATTTGTGAATCTATCATATGTAGATGCAAATACAGGGGGAAATAAAACATGTATCTCTTCTGAATCAGATTTGCCAATGTTTGTTGACTGTTAGCAAGGAGATCCATAGCTCTGCATAGGCGCTAAAGACACATTTGCAAAATTGCTTTGAAAATTGGTTCTAATGATAGACAACTGTAGAAGTTCGGTAAATAAGTCTATCTTAAAAGTTTGTCTATTTATGATGTTAATGTATAGACAAATCTTTAATATTACTGCTTGCCATTAATAAACAGTATTAAAATGAACTCACAGTGAATGAAAGGGACCTAGGGAATGGATGGCATGGGGATTGGAAATACACACATCATCCACTTTCCATTTATGGTCCTATGTTTATGTCCTATGCAGGAACAAATATCGACCAGTGGTCTACAGCCTACAGAATTAGTGTCAGATACAGTGGCATGCAAAACTTTGGGCACCCCTGGTTAAAATTACTGTTACTGTGACAAGTTAAGCAAGATGAAGATGAAATGATCTCCAAAAGGCATAGAGATGAAACATTCCTGTTGTATTTTAAGTAAAAACAATATTTTTTTTTCATCTTTTACATTTTCAAAATACCGTAAAAGGAAAAGGGCCTAAAGCAAAAAGGCACCCTACATAGTAAGTACCTAGTAGTAGCACCTTTGGCAAGTATCACAGCTTGCAAATGCGTTTTGTAGCCAGCCAAGAGTCCTTCAGTTCTTGTTTGAGGGATTTTCATCCATTCTTCCTTGCAAAAGTATCCACGTTCTGTGAAATTCCTGGGCCGTCTTGCATGCACTGCTCTTTTGGGGTCTATCTACAGATTTTCAATGATGTTCAGGACCATGGTAAAACCTTTGGATTGCACCTTTTGAGGTAATCTATTGTGGATTTTGAGGTGTGTTTAGGATCATTATCCATTTGTAGAAAACATCTTCTTGTCCACATCAGCTTTTTTACAATTGATGCTATGTTTGCTTCCAGAATTTCATTGAATCCATTCTTCCCTCTACCCGTGAAATGTTCCCTGTGCTTTTGGCTGCAAAACAACCCCAAAGCATGATTGATTCACCCCCATGCCTAATTGTTGGAGAGGTGCTCTTTTCACGAAATTCTGTGCCCTTTTTTCAAGCAACATAATTGTGTCTAAAGAGTTTTAACCTCAAAATGCATCAGGCTTGTGTAGATGTTATTTTGCAAGCGTCTGATGCTGAATTTTGTGGTGAGAACGCAGGAGAGGTTTTCTTCTGATGACTCTTCCATAGAGGCCATATTTGTGCAGTTGTTGCTGAACAGTAGAACAATATACAACAATTCCAGAGTCTGCTAAATCTTCCTGAAGATATTTTGCATTCAAGTCACCATTCTGATTTGCCATTCTAGCAATCCTACAAACAGCTGTCTCGGAAATTGTTCTTGGTCTTCAACATCTTCTCTTGACCTCCACTGTTCCTGTTAGCTGCCATTTGTTAATTACATTTCTAATTGAGGAAAGAGCCTGAAAATGCTTTGCTACCTTCTTATAACCTTCTCCTGCTTTGTGGCTGGACTATTTTCATTTTCAGAGTGTTAGGCAACTACTTAGAGGAACCCATGGCTGCTGTTTTTTAGGACAAGGTTAGAAGAGTCTGTGTATTTATAAAACTTTGAAATTATCATAACCTGGCCTTTCTTAATGATAAGCAAGCCTTAACCCTAACAGGTTATTTAAGGTCTGAGACCTCGGTCACATTAACAGTAATTTTGACCAGGGTTGCCCAAACTTTTACATGCCACTGTATATCTTGTACTGAACACAATAGGTCTTTACCTTATTTTCTAAATTATTTGAAGTGCTGAGCAGGGGTATTTCTAACAACCACTATCCTGAACATTTTGGACATTTTGTACTGCCCATTTTGTGAACATCTCAAGAGTCAGACTTTGGATCAGATGCCCTAAAAATTACCTTGACAGTCCATTTGATACAACTGATCAAACATAAGTATGATAGATGGACAGACTCTGAGGGACAGAATCTTTGATACCTGAGGGAAAGTATAACTTCTAACATGTAATCGCTGTGCAAAGCAAACTATCTGCTTATTTTTCATAGTCTAGAAATGGACATGCACATTTCAGTAAGATATATCCCTTTACTCTTGTAAAAGAGAAGATTATCATGGCACTCACCATACAGCGCTTTGGTGTCATGAACATTTTTCATTTCCCTTTTCCCTCTTGCCTTTCAAGAGCCATCATTTTTTTTCCATTCACATTTCAGGGTTTAATTCTTTGTGGGGAAAAGTATAGTTTTTAATAGCACTCAATTAATGAAAAATGAGAAAAAAAAATCAGTGGGTTCAGAGTAAAAACATACACACTTCTGCCACTGTTTTTTGGGTTTTGCGTTTACAAAATGGTATCAGTAAAAACTACAGGTCATTTTGAAAAGAACAAGTCCCCACACAGCTCTGTAGATGGAAATAAAAACAAGTACTGGGTTTCAGAATATGGTGAGACAAAGAACATTTTTTCAAAGTTTTTTATATGTAAAATTCATATAGTGTCCAAAAAACTATATCAATTTGATATTGTCATACAGATACTGACCCACAGAATAAAGATAACATGTCTGTTTTAGTGCACAGTAAAACCAAAACCCAAAAAACAATGGATGAATTTCTTTCACTTCAACGATACCAAGCACAGGTGCTATACAATGTACGTCACTGTGATTGGAGAGCACATAGAAGGTTGTGGTGCTCACAGGAAGCGCCACTGCCTTCTACAAACAGCTGACTGGCAGGGGTCCCAGGTGTCGGACCCCAACCCGTCAGATACTGATGACCTATTCTGAGGATAGATCATCAGTTTCAAAATCTCGTAAAACTAGTTTAGTATACTTTTATATTGTCCAACTCATACATTTCTGATATTTTAGAACATATGGTATACACGATAATGGGTAGAGAAGAAAGCTTCTACACATGCCCTGAGGCTTACTTCTGCCACTTGACATTAATAAAGCTATTTATTTTGAAGCATTTTTCCACACTTGCTTGATACTTTATATATATACTGTATATTTTATTGTTATATTATGGTAGTTCTCCTTTAAACTCTTTGCAAACTTAAACTTATTCCAAATAGATAGCTCCAAAAATAGCAACTCCACACAATATGAACATAATCAAACATGATCTTTATTATAACATTTGATAAAAATATTCCATAATAAAAATGAATCTCTGCCCACATATAACTGGGGGCTAAAATGCGGTACGCAATTAATCAGGACAAAGTATACACAAAGGATAAATGAATAGTACCCTAAAGGGAATACAAGAGAGTGCAGATAATGCAAAGTCCAAAAATAAACAATGATACAGACCAGAGTAACATCCGGGACCTCAACGTCGTTTGCAGTCGCTTCCCCCAGGGGGAAGTTGCTTCCTCCAGGCGGACTGAGTGTCCCTGGGGTAAGCGAATGCGAAACAACGTTGGGGTCTCAGGTGTTACTGTGGTCTGTATCATTGTTTATTTTTGGACTTTGCTGCACTCCCTTGTATTCCCTTTTGGGTACTATTCATTGGACCTTTGTGTATGCTTTGTCCTGATTAATTGCGTACTGCATTGTAACCCCCTGTTCTATGTGGGTAAAGACTCATTTTTGGTTTTTATCATGGAGTATTTTTATCAAATGTTATAATAAATATCTTGTTGCTTAATTATCTTGACATATTGTGTGGTGTCGCTATTTTTGGAGCTACATGTTGTGCATATACGATACTGTATTGTGGTATTGATCCCAGTATTTGTAGGCAGGGGAGTAGCTATAGGGGTGCAGAGGTAGCAGTCGCTACCGGGCCCAGGAGCCTGAAGGAGCCCAAAGACCCTTGTGCCACATAAGAAGACACCAGTATTATGGTAAGTGCATGCAGGTCAAGTAACACCTCTGGCTGGAGGGAAAGGGTTAGGTCAAGAATTTGGCATGAGGGAGGGGGTGCTGTTTCATTTTATGCATCAGGCCGCATGAAGGCTATGTGCTTCTCTGGCCACCGGCCACAAAGCACTGAGGGAATTGGGGCTCAAGCTGAACTTTTGCACCAGGGCCCATGAGCCTTTTGCTATGGCCCTGTTTGTAGGTGTAGTTATTCCAAATAAAGATATCATGTTTGGTCCACTGCCTTCGTAGAATAAAACATTCATCGTTTTTTGTATTGCCAGCATTTACAGTATTTTGTCATGTGGTAACTCTTATGAAGAAATACGTGTTACACTCAATTCCCAGTGGTTTCTGTTGAATCACATAAGCATTTGGATCCAGTAATAGCTGTGAGAGTTAGATATCATGTTTCTGTTTTCTATATTCGGGAGAAAAAAAAATTACCATTCAAAGAATATTTTTTGACTCAAAAGATTCCTGTAACAGGATTAAAGGATCCTTTACTGGATAATGTTTAGTCTAGTCATGTAATGCATAATAGAATTATGGGAAAAAGGAAAAGGGAAAGTACTGTTTATTTTGTACTTGCTGTCTCATTGCCATTGATAATATTAAAGAGATTATTCAGCTTTTACTAAGTAATGCCTATCCTCAGGAAGGCCTTCACTAGCTGATCGGTGGGAGTCTGACAACCTGCATGCCCGTAGATCAGCAGTTCAAGTGTAGCTCCATCTCTGGAAGTCAGCACTGGAACTACACAGTACCATCAACCTTGTAGTGAAGGGAGCTCATTACTACAGCTCTGCTCCCATTGACATCAACAGGAGCACCGTTGCAGTGATGAGCTCTCTCTTAAGGATAGGCCATCACATTGTAAAGGCTGTTCAACCCCATGGGCAATGCCGCCCACTGCATGTAAGTGGTTATAGAGGCAGTGGACTCCCTCTGTCATCCATCGGCAACTCGCAATATGAGATCTGGAATGAGATCGTGGGGTGCCAATCTCTGTGCACACTGGTCAGGGCCTAGTGCAGGCACTGGTAAATGTCAGTTTAGCACTGACAATAAATATAGGAATAGTGCAAAGTATTTTAATAGCAATCAAAATATAGCCTTTGTGGGACCATTAAATGGTTAAACAAAAGTTTAAAAAAAGTTATAAAATAAAAAAAAATTAAGTAGAAAAATACATATTTTTTACATTATATTATAGACAATGTTTGCGGTAAAATGTCTTTGAACTATTGGGGGTTATTTATCAAACTGGAGAAAAGTAGAACTGTCTTAGTTGCCCATAGCAGCCAATCAGATTCCACCTTTCATTTTCGACAGCTCCTTTGGAAAATGAGGAGGAATCTGATTAGTTGCTATGTGCAACTAGGCCAGTTCTACTTTACACCAGTTTTATAAATGACCCCCTATGTATTCAATAACACGGGTATAAAAATGGTGTTTTTGCAGTATTGCTTTTGCTATAACTACACGTTATCTTGCAGTAATATGCAACACATTTAATAACATGGGTAGGGTATAATAATGGAGTTATTTCCATAAAATGCTTTTGCTATAACTATAACTTGTTGTAATGCAGTATTATGTGACACATTTAATAACATCTGTATAATAATAGCGTTATTGCCATAAAATTATTTTTCTATAACTACCTGTTATCTTGCAGTTCTATATAATGCGTTTAATAACATGGGTATCATAATGGCATTGATGTAAAATATTTTTGCTAAAACGTTATCTTATCACTGCTTAACCAGAACTTTTAAAACTTTTATTAAAGACTCTAAAAACTCATGAAAAGAGGAAAAACCTGGAGAACCAAGTATGTTAGTCTCTGAATAGGATGAGGTGAAGGGGGTGAGTGAATAGTTACAGACAAACTAGTGGCTGTCACAAACTACCTTATCTGATAGGCTGTCTGAATCCCTACTACCCCCTGCACTCAGCAATCAATCACAGAGGTTCACAACCATCATTAATGGAGAAAATCTCCTTTCAGTAATATAATCTCACATCCAAGTGTCGTGATCCAAAGGAATCACACTCAATATACCCGGGTGGGAGAAGCTAATGGTGTGGTGGGAGAAGCTAATGGTGTGGCCTCCGTGGAAGGGAGAAACGTAATAGAGGATATATAGTCACCTCAGAGATTCAATGTGGTCAGGTCTTAGTATAATAAATTGACCTGGAGTGCCACTGGTCTCCATATACATGTACACCAACACCCTCAGTGATCTAACTGCTTCTCCCTAAAAGCCGTACAGATGGCTCAGCGCTACTAATCTAAGTGCTCTAGCAAGTCTAACATCTCCTAATAACACTGCTCTACACGTTTCGCCTTGAATAGGCTTGTCAGGAGCAGTAGGAGTAAAGACAGACAAACATATAATGTAGACGCCGTCCACCCCGTGTGGTGAGGTGGCGGCACCGGCGCTGGGATGGCCGTAACACGGCTGCTTACCTGTGCTGTATAAGTTCACAAGGCTCCTCCCTAAAGGGGTCGGGCTGGTGATAGGCTGGCCAAACAGAGAAGGGAGGCGGGGCAAGCCGCTCATACCTCCGCCCCTGATGTCAGCCTCCCTACAACACACCAGAACCCGGAGTAAAACACTATCATGCTATAGAATAGCATGAATGTATTAGCGGTCTATCTCTGAAGATTTACAGCGAAAGGTGAAACCTGTCAGATGGAGATTCAGAGGGAAAACATAAAACAAAGTGCACTGAATAGTCAGAGCTCAAATGGAAAATTAGCATAGTAGCCAATGACAATACATGGGAGGTTGTTCTCAGTGGTCGCCACCGATGGGATAATAAATCCACGTCCTGTTTGTATGTGAGGAAAAACACAATCACGCAAGGACCACCAACGTATCAATAAATACATGTGACATAATCCAGAAGTAATGGATCAAGGCACCCTAGGTATATCATTCATCATTTCTGGAGGTGGGGGGGGGGGCGGAGATCTATAATGGTATATAGTAATGGACTGATGTCATAGGAAGCATATAAATGAGATCTGTTCGTTTAGACCATCAGGACGAACCGTCCTTAAACGGAACGTCCACTGCGCTTCCTTCTGAAGTAATCTCTTATCAAAATCACCTCCTCTGGGCGATCGCCTCACTTCCTCAATCCCCTGAAACTTTATTGCCTCAATGTTCCCACCATGCTCAGTGGCCACATGTCGGGCAATAGGGGTGCCCGTATCATTACGAATGTCATTTAAATGTTCGCCGATGCGTTGGCGAAATTCCCTGATGGTCTTGCCCACGTACTGCTTGCCACAGCAGCATGTGGCTAAATAGCTCCGCTTTATTGATGTGCTGATTCTGTGGTATGGTACTAGAGAGGAATTTCAGAATTTTGTGCGGAGCCTCAATCACAATGATATGGGTCTGTTTTTCACCTCGGAGATCCATGAGAGGGAGATTACTTTCTTGGACCTCACAATCTTCAGGGATCAGTTTGGTGGCTTGGGAACACGATTGTTCCGTTAAAAAACAGCCACCAACAGCCTGCTCCAGTGGGACAGCTGCCACCCGAGTCCACTTAAAAGGGGCATTCCGAAGGAGCAATACCTCAGAGTGCGCCGGAATTGTTACCAATTGGGGGACTTTAGCGTGGTAGCTAGGGACCTGCAGAAACATTTCACCAATAGATTTTACCCCCAGCAGGTCTTGAGACAGGCGTATCATCACTCCCTGGCGGTGGAAAGGAATGCATTGCTGGACCCTAAAATAGAGCAGTCTCAGACACAGGAGGTCCGCATTATTGCGACATATGATGAGGCCCACGGGTCGGTGTGAGAGGTCATGACTAGTTATTGGGGCATTCTACAATCCGACCCTGACATTGGCCACTTGGTGGGTGACAGACCTGCCATCACCTACCGACGCGGACGTAGTCTGAAAGACAGGCTCGTGCACAGTTTCCTCCACACTCCACCTCGGACCACTAAATGACTGATGAAGATAAATAGAATCCATCTGTGTGTAATCAAGTCTCCGTATAAATGCACCTGCTCTGTGATAGTCTCAGGGTTCTGTTTAAAGCACAGAGAGCATCATGAAGACCAAGGAACACACCAGGCAGGTCTGTGATACTGTTGTGGAGAAGTTTAAAGCCGGATTTGGATACCAAAAGATTTCCCAAGCTTTAAAGGGAACCAGTCATCTCCGAAACACCCCCTGAACTAGAGTAAGCGGTGTATAGTGTAAGTGATGCTGAATCCGAATATGTAAGTTTTATCTTCATACTCACTTGCATTCCGACGCTGTGCTCCCACAAACCAGCAGTAAAATGCACTCACTGGACTCCAGTGCTCACTCACATAATGGAGAGGACTCAAAGAAGAGTCCTGTCAATGCATTTTACTGCTGGTTTGTGGGAGCACAGTGTCAGAATGGAAGTGACTATGAAGATAAAACTTACATATTCGGATTCAGCATCACTTACACCAGTGATTTTCAACCAGTGTGCCTCCAGCTGTTGCAAAACTACAGCTCCCACCATGCCCTTCTGTAGGCTGATAGCTGTAGGCTGCCTGGGCATGATGGGAGTTGTAGTTTTGCAACAGCTGGAGGCACACTGGTTGAAAATCACTGACTTACACTATACATCTCTTACTCTAGTTCAGGGGGTGTTTCGGAGGTGATAGATTCCCTTTAAACATCCCAAGGAGCACTGTGCAAGTGATCATATTGAAATGGAAGGAGTATCAAACCACTGCAAATCTACCAAGACCCGGACGTCCCTCTAAACTTTCATCTCAAACAAGGAGAAGACTGATCAGAGATGCAGACAAGAGGCCCATGATCACTCTGGATGAACTGCAGAGATCTACAGCTGAGGTGGGAGAGTCTGTCCATAGGACAACAACCAGTCGAACACTTCACAAATCTGGCCTTTATGGAAGAGTGGCAAGAAGAAAGCCATTTCTCAAAGATATCCATAAAAAGTCTTGTTTACAGTTTGCCACAAGCCACCTGGGAGACACACCAAACATGTGGAAGAAGGTGCTCTGGTCAGATGAAACCAAAATCCAACTTTTTGGAAACAATGCAAAACGATATGTTTGGCGTAAAAGCAACACAGCTCATCACCCTGAACACACCATCCCCACTGTCAAACATGGTGGTGGCAGCATCATGGTTTGGGCCTGCTTTTCCTCAGCAGGGACAGGGGAGATGGTTAAAATTGATGGGAAGATGGATGGAGCCAAATACAGGACCATTCTGGATGAAAACCTGTTGGAGTCTGCAAAAGACCTGAGACTAGGACGGAGATTTATCTTCCAACAAGACAATGATCCCAAACATAAAGCAAAATCTACAATGGAATGGTTCAAAAATAAACGTATCCAGGTCTTAGAATGGCCAAGTCAAAGTCCAGACAAGAATCCAATTAAGAATATGTGGAAAGAGCTGAAAACTGCTGTTCACAAACGCTCTCCATCCAACCTCAAAGAGCTCGAGCTGTTTTGCAAGGAAGAATGGGCAAGAATTTCAGTCTCTAGATGTGCAAAACTGATAGAGACATATCCCAAGCGACTTGCAGCTGTAATCGCAGGAAAAGGTGGCGCAACAAAGTATTAATGCAAGGGGGACAAATAATTTTGCACGCCCCACTTTTCAGTTTTATTATTACAAAAAAAGTTTAAATGATCCAATAAATTTCGTTCCACTTCACAATTGTGACCCACTTGTTGATTCTTCACCAAAAATTTAAAATGTTATATCTTTTTGTTTGAAGCCTGAAATGTGGCAAAAGGTTGAAAAGTTCCAGGGGGCCGAATACTTTTGCAAGGCACTGTATATGGAGACCAGTGGCACTCCAGGTCAATTTATTGTACTAAGACCTGACCACATTGAATCTCTGGGGTGACCATATAGCCTCTATTACGTTTCTCCCTTCCACGGAGGCCACACCATTAGCTTCTCCCACCCAGGTATATTGAGTGTGATTCCTTTGGATAACGACACTTGGGTGTGAGATTATATTACTGAAAGGAGATTTTCTCCATTAATGATGGTTGTGAACCTCTGTGATTGATTGCTGAGTGCAGGGGTTAGTAGGGATTCAGACAGCCCATCAGATACGGTGGTTTGTTACAGCCACTAGTTTGTCTGTAACTATTCACTCACCCCCTTCACCACATCCTATTCAGAGCCCAATATACCTGGTTCACCAGGTTTTTCCTCTTTTCATGAGTTTTTAGAGTCTTTAATAAAAGTTTAAGTATTAAACGTTCTGGTTAGGCAGTGATTTGATTTTGATAGGATAGGATGTAAATGCCAGCGGTCCCCAACCACCGGGCCGCGGCCCAGGACCGGGCCCTGAATCTATGTCTGCCGGGCCGCGGCGGTGGCAGGGGACAAGGAGATAAGCGCTTCCGTTGTGGAAGCGCTCATCTCCATAGTCATCTGTATAGCTGTCCTCAGGATGGCGATACAGATGCCTGTGCTGCAGTGGGGCAGGGGAGGGAGAGGCGTCTCCCCTGCCCGTTCCTCTGATAGGCTGCAGGCCTAGTGCCTGTAGCCTATCAGAGGCCAGCTCAGGCGGTGCGATGACGTCATTGCGTCGCCTGAGCCGTGCAGAGCGGGACACAGTCCGGAGGAGGCCTGCATCGCAGCGCTGCCAGGCTGATGGAGGTAAGTATAAGTGTTTGTTTTTTTTATTGTACAAAACTGAAGGAGAGGAGCACTATGGGCACTATGCTACTATAACTACTGTGTGGGGACACTATGCTACTATAACTACTGTGTGGGGACACTATGCTACTATAACTACTGTGTGGGGGCACTATGCTACTATAACTACGGTGTGGGGGCACTATGCTACTATAACTACTGTGTGGGGGCACTATGCTACAATAACTACTGTGTGGGGGGCACTATGGTACTATAACTACAGTGTGGGGCACTATGCTACTATAACTACTGTGTGGGGGGCACTATGGTACTATAACTACTGTGTGGGGGCACTATACTGGTATAACTACTGTGTGGGGGGCACTATACTGGTATAACTACTGTGTGGGGGGGCACTATACTGGTATAACTACTGTGTGGGGGGCACTATACTGGTATAACTACTGTGTGGGGGGCACTATACTGGTATAACTACTGTGTGGGGGGGCACTATACTGGTATAACTACTGTGTGGGGGCACTATACTGGTATAACTACTGTGTGGGGGGCACTATACTGGTATAACTACTGTGTGGGGGGGCACTATACTGGTATAACTACTGTGTGGGGGGCACTATACTGGTATAACTACTGTGTGGGGGGCACTATGCTACTATAACTACTGTGTGGGGTCACTATGCTACTATAACTACTGTGTGGGGGGCACTATGGTACTATAACTACGGTGTGGGGGCACTATGCTACTATAACTACTGTGTGGGGGGCACTATGGTACTATAACTACTGTGTGGGGGCACTATACTGGTATAACTACTGTGTGGGGGGCACTATACTGGTATAACTACTGTGTGGGGGGGCACTATACTGGTATAACTACTGTGTGGGGGGCACTATACTGGTATAACTACTGTGTGGGGGGCACTATACTGGTATAAACTACTGTGTGGGGGGGCACTATACTGGTATAACTACTGTGTGGGGGCACTATACTGGTATAACTACTGTGTGGGGGGCACTATACTGGTATAACTACTGTGTGGGGGGGCATTATACTGGTATAACTACTGTGTGGGGGCATTATACTGGTATAACTACTGTGTGGGGGGCACTATACTGGTATAACTACTGTGTGGGGGGCACTATGCTACTATAACTACTGTGTGGGGTCACTATGCTACTATAACTACTGTGTGGGGGCACTATGCTACTATAACTACTGTGTGGCGGCACTATGCTACTATAACTACTGTGTGGGGGGCACTATACTGGTATAACTACTGTGTGGGGGGCACTATACTGGTATAACTACTGTGTGGGGGGCACTATACTGGTATAACTACTGTGTGGGGGGCACTATGCTACTATAACTACTGTGTGGGGGGCACTATGCTACTATAACTACTGTGTGGGGGCACTATGCTACTATAACTACTGTGTGGGGGGCACTATACTGGTATAACTACTGTGTGGGGGGCACTATGCTACTATAACTACTGTGTGGGGGGCACTATGCTACTATAACTACTGTGTGGGGGGCACTATGCTACTATAACTACTGTGTGGGGGCACTATGCTACTATAACTACTGTGTGGGGGCACTATACTGGTATAACTACTGTGTGGGGGGCACTATGCTACTATAACTACTGTGTGGGGGCATTATGCTCCGCCCCACAACAACCGCAGTGCCCCCCCCTCCCCATCAACCCCCCACCACCACGGGCCCTGGGGAAATTGTCTAGCGAGAAACCGGGCCTTGGTGCAAAAAAGGTTGGGGGCCACTGATCTATGCAGTATAAGTGAATTATTAAAACGTTATCTTGCAGTAATATGTTTAAGACATGGGTATAATAATGGGGTTATTGTTGTAAAATGCTTTTTCTATAATTGAACATTGTCTTGCAATAATATAAGGCATTAGTGTACATTATGATCAAAAGGCAATAAGCCCACCCACAAAGGCCGCCACGCAGTATCGCACCATCTGAACAGTTGCCTAACACAACATGTCCTAAGCTATCAGGAACTCCAACTGAGAGCTAGCAGGTCCATTCACTCTTTATGCAGTCTCCTGCTAATTAATTAAAAACACCTGAACCAAATGGGAGGAGTGCTGATACCAGAAATGAAGAAGGAAGGTTAGTATATGAATACGTCACAGGAGAAAACGGAACTGGATCGCACATCCCCATAATATGCTTTTGATCTATCACTGCTTCTCAGCAAAATTCAAACCGCTTCTCAGCGCAATTTTTAATGCACTACCCCTGTACTACATGCTATATAAGAGGCATTACCCCTGTACTACATGCTATATAAGAGGCATTAGTGTACATTTTGATCAAAAGGCAATAAGCCCACTCACCGCGTCAAGGTTGACTCTAGGAGTGGGACCTACTCTAAATTTTGGCTCAGGACTGCGCAGCGACCTGCGCAACCTTGACGCGGTGAGTGGGCTTATTGCCTTTTGATCAAAATGTACACTAATGCCTCTTGTATAGCATGCAGTACAGGGGTAGTGCATTAAAAATTGCGCTGAGAGGCGGTTTGAATTTTGCTGAGAAGCAGTGATAGATCAAAAGCATATTATGGGGATGTGCGATCCAGTTCTGTTTTCTTCTGTGACGTATTCATAACTGACACATTTGCAGTGTACACCAGATGCTTCTAGTTGCTGATCCAAATGCCTTTAAGAAATGTGTCTCTAATTCCTTTGCTGACTCCATTCTGGCTGCTTTAAATCCATGGTCTCAGCTCTGAGGCCACTGATATTGAACCTACCAGCTTCTAGGCTTTGTAACCTGCACTCTGATGCTTCTTCACTACTCTAAGATTTTGCCACTTTTCTGCATTTGCTGCAAGTTTGTATACAGTAGTTCTCCGACACATATACTTCTGCTGTCAGTCACTCTTACTTACAGCCATCCAGATTGAACATTGTCCACCACCACCTCTCTGTAAACCTTCTTCCCTGGAGCTGTTTTCTGTACTCTTTACAGTAGGTTACACAAAAATGTAAGGACAGTATATGTGTAGAAATATTGTCCAGGAGGGAAAAATTAGTTGTTAAAAAAGATAAACAAATCAAAGAAGCCATGCTCACCCTTATAGACCCACCACCACTTCCATTCTGATGTCAACTGGTTCCTGCTGGTCTCCACTTCCTGGCCTTGTCTTGACACACAGGAAATGCCTGCAGACTTCTGCTGAGCCAATCACTGTCTGAGACAGCTCCTGGTTGCAGCCAGTGATTGGGTGATCAGATATCTGCAGTTATGTCCTGCATATCAAAACAGGACCAGATTACCGGAACCCAGAAGGGATCCGGTAAGGAAGCAGGAGCAGTGGAAGATTACTATGGATTTTTATTCCACTTCAAGGCCATCTACCCCTAATGTTTACCCCATAGACACCCGCTTTAATGTAGTAGTATTTCTGACATACAATTTCTCAGAACACCACAATATACTTTACAATGTTACTGGACATTCCTGTTCTTGCTCAACAAAACTTATTAAAACGTAGTCATTTGCATCTATATGGAATTAGTTGTGGCTATTTACATAAGAGGGTAGATTTGGCTGTTATAATAATGGAGGGGAGGGCTGGCCTCGCACCCATAACTTGTCACTACAGCAGGTAACATCAATGATTCAGAGAACCTGGAAACATTGAAATTTCACACCTAGTCATAACTTTTGTGCTTGAAGCTATAGAAAGGCAGTGGCAAAGGATGCAGCTATGTTTTCCTAGATTATTGATTGGACAGTGATATTTAGGCAACTGCCTGTGAATGTTTATTTGGGTACCTTACAGCAATGTTAATGATTGGGCACTGATTCTATTATAGGGACTATTAGTTAAACCTTAGGAGGGTAGAGGGTACTGCCCAAGAGCATAAACCAACCAAAAGTTGACCAATAACCATACACATTAGTGTAAAGTTGATAAAAACTGATAATTTCAAGCAAAATGATTGTTCAACTGGTGAAATTTAGCAGCAAATAATCATTTTAGTCAACTAATAACAGATAATCAATCATTTGAAATTTTTGTCAGACGAAAAACCTTTCTTGTAAAGTTTGTTCCCAGAAAGATCTTTTGTCCATTGCCTGTTTTGATTGAACTTGGATGGCCAATGTGGGTTCAAATCTTTAGCCATGTCTGTGAAACAGTTGTTGACTAGATGATTGTTCAAATGATGTCCAAGCATCAACCAGCTTCTACCATACATGTATGATAACCTTAAAGGGGTTGGCCACCTTTTTTGGCAAACCCCCTTTCGTAGGTAGACTTGCAGAGGGAAGCATACTTATCTGCTACTTCTGCTGGGTCCTAGCTCCTTCGCTTTCTGACCTCGGCTGACTCACTCAGGTCCTTCACTGTCAACATTGCTGGCTGAAGAGGTGACCTGCCTCCTTTGATATGACTCGAGGAGAGCAGGTCCCTGCTCTGGTCAGCAAGAGGCTGTAGCAACATCAAGGCAGATGATTGCAAGGAACCTGAGTGAGGCAGTCAAGGCCGGGAGTGAAAAAGAGACCCAGCAGCAGGAGCAGGTAAGTATGCTTCTCTTTGCAGGTCTGCCCAGGAAGGGGGTTACCAAAATAAAACCCCCAATTGATGGCCAACCCCTTGAATACCAGTCCTGAATATTTGTAGCTTAAAGAGGTTGTCCGGTCCCAAAATCAAAATTCTTTTTCTATGCTCATAACACCCCTCACCATCCATACATATGCCCCCAATACCTGTTTTTCATGTCTGAGCTTTCCTTCCCCCCTGGAAGACATCACATTATCCTGGCAGATCTGTTTACTTTCTTCCCTTCCTGTTTTGTTGAATACATAACTTTATTGCTACACAAGCCTGGCTGCACTGCACAGTGATGAGTCACAGGCTGGACACGCCCCCCACACTGCTCTGTCTGCAGCAGCTACAACCACTACAACTCCTGTGTCCATCTTTCTACACTCAGACATGAATCTACTTCTCACTGAGTGTCTACATCCGTTACTGACAGTCCACAGGCTCTGCCCTCACATGTGTATCTAATCCTATCATGTGTGATACTGTCTGCTGAGCTGTGTATCTAATTCCATCACTGACAGTCCAGGCTCTTCCCTCACTATCTCCAGAGTGTGATAAACAGCTTCAATCAGCAAACACATCCAAATATATCTGTATCTAATCCTATCCTGTATGTGTGCCTGATACACCCTGCCTGCTGAAGTGTGTATCTAATCACATTTTGTTTGATACAACCTGCTGAGCTGTGTATCTTATTCTGTTGTTTATGATCCTGCCTGCTAAGCTGTGAATCTAAACCTATATGCATACGACCATATCCATTTTGCAATCCACATTATTTGCAGTCCCATTGAGTTTTATGGATTTGAGGTCCTTATTTTGATGACCAGAATAGAACATGTCCTATCTTTACTGGTACTGACATACGGATGCAAAAAATACACCGATGATGTCCATGTGCTTTTCACATCTGTATGTCAGTTCTGCAAAATATAGAACATGCCCTATTCTGGTCCTCATAATGCAGATCTAAAACCCATAGAACTCAAAGGGACTGCAAAAAAATGTGAATCGCACATGACCAGTATCCTTATTTAGTAGATCTGCGACTTGCAGACCGCAAAATGGATATGGTTCTGTGCATGAGCCCTATCACTTTTACTGAGCACCCATAACAGTGACATCCACAGTGCCCCCATAACAGTGACCTCCACAGGGCTCCAATAACAGTGACATCCACAGCACCCCCGTAACAGTGACATTCACAGCACCCCCATTACAGTGACATCCACAGTGCCCCCATAACAGTGACATCCACAGTGCCCCCATAACAGTGACATCCACAGCGCCCCCATAACAGTGACTTCTACAGTACCTCCATAACAGTGACATCCACAGTGCCTCCATAACAGTGACCTCCACAGTGCTCCTGTAACAGTGACATACACAGTGCCCCCATAACAGTGACATCCACAGTGCCCCCATAACAGTGACATCCACAGCACCTCCATAACAGTGACATCCACAGTGCCTCCATAACAGTGACCTCCACAGTGCTCCTGTAACAGTGACAACCACAGTGCTCCCTATTTGCCATCCAGTGCCCCTATTCTGCCATCCAGTGCCTCCATTGCCATCTTAATGTGTCATCCAGTGCCCCTCGTGTACCAGCCAGTGCCCCCTTTGCCATTCACAGTGCCCCTTGTGTGCCATCCAGGGCCGCCATTGCCATCCAGTGCCCACTTTTCCATCCACAGTGCCCCATTGCCATCCAGTGCTCCTTTGCCATCCCCAGTGCCCCTTTGCCATCCCCAGTGCCCCTTGTGTGCTATCCAGTGCCCCCACTGGCATCCACAGTGCCCCTCATGTGCCATCCAGTGCCTTTTGTGTGCCATGCAGCACCCCCTTTGCCATCCCCAGTGCCCCTTTTGTGTCATCCAGTGCCCCCATTGCCATCCACAGTGCCCCTCATGTGCCATCCAGTGCCTTTTGTGTGCCATGCAGCACCCCTTTTGCCATCCCCAGTGCCCCTTGTGTGCCATCCAGTGCCCCTTTGCCATCCCTAGTGCCCCTTGTGTGCTATTCAGTTCCTCCTTTGCCATCAATAGTGTCCATGTGCGCCCTTTTCCATTCACAGTGTCCCTCATATGCCCCCTTTGCCATTCTCAGTGCCCCTCATGTGCCCCTTTGCCATAAACAGTGCCCTAGTGACCTGTAAAGCATAGCGATCAGCCTCTGTGGCTAATCACTATGCTGAGACTCATACACAGCGCTTACATTGCATTATGTATCAGTAAGTACAGGCTTCTCATAGAAGCTTGTACATTGAAAAGACGGCCAGGTCCCGGCGCATGCTCAGTAGTGTGCATGAGTTGGGACCTGAGAAGGCCGGCAGGAGGTGGTGACGTCAGCAATGACGTTCCGTCTCCTGCCTCAAGCAGGAAAAGAAGAAGACGGCGCTGGACCGGAAGCCTGGAAATCGCATTTGGAGCGGTCACGTGCCCATGAAGAGGATCGTATGAAGGGCTGCGCTGCAGAGGGTAAGTATACCTGTAATATACTTCCCTCCACAGGTAATTAAAGTTCCCCAAATTTAAAGAAGAGGCCGGAGAACCCCTTTAAGGTGGGAGGTATTCTGTTCCTACAGAAACATTAGATATGAGGTAGCTGAGGTGAACTTGTTAATTAGCTGTTTCTTTTATGCACTATGATAACTCAGTAGGTTTAGCTTCAGTCATTTGAAAACCACAGATAGTAAGTACATCATAACATTAAAGCATGTTATGCCAAATGACAACCTTAAAGGGAACCTGTCATCTCCGAAACACCCCCTGAACTACAGTAAGCGGTGTATAGTGTAAGTGATGCTGAATCCGAATATGTAAGTTTTATCTTCATACTCACTTCCATTCTGACGCTGTGCTCCCACAAACCTGCAGTAAAATGTACTCAGTGGACTCCAGTGCTCACTCACATAATGGAGAGGACTCTGATGAAAGAGGAGTCCTCTCAATGCATTTTACTGCAGGTTTGAGGGAGCACAGCGTCGGAATGGAAGGGAGTATGAAGATAAAACTTACATATTCGGATTCAGCATCATTTACTCTATACAACGCTTACTCTAGTTCAGGGGGTGTTTCGGAGATGACAGGTTCCCTTTAACTTCGCCTGCACTGAATATCACTGTTCAGCTATAAAATATGAAGTGAAGCACCTAAATTTTTATCTTCTTTTCTTCAGTATGGAGATATATCACTTTTTAGAGGGTGTGTAAGGCAGTGGAAGAAAGTATTCTACTGAATGAAATTACTTACTGTATTGCTGTATATGTAACATCTTATTTGTAATCAGGTAGTTCACATAGAAGGTTCAATTATACCACTTTTTCTGTACATGACATTGGCTATGGATTTGCCATTGTTAAAACATCTGCTATAATTACTCAAATAACAGAACTCTGAAAGGCAATAAAGTCTATAGAACTTGTACGTTTTCCTTACGCCTTAGACTTTGTCTACATAAGTAATTCTTAATCTGATACAGTAAGTTGGGTATATTTTTTCAATCTTTTCAGTACAAAATATTTGATATCACAATGCTCTACAATAAGACATTAAACACATACATCAAAGAATCATAGATGAAAATTAATATTAAGTTAAATTGAAATTTACATAGTTATTACATGCATATATTCATAAATAGCTTCTTATATAATGCATGCATAATCATTTAATTGATTCTGGCCGACAATATAGTTATTGTTTCTATTCTACTTGGTGCAGAAGGGAAATAGAAGGAATTCAGCTTTTAATTAAAGTGTTTAAAATACAATGGAGGTCATTTACAGCAGCCTTAATAAAAAGACCACTGAAGGAAGATCCGGCCATTTTATTAAGAGCACATTTTATTGGGTGATTTGAACTTTTATATATTTTTCTTTTTTTTTTTTTCAATATATTTAAAAGCTCTTTTTTTCCTTTTTTAACATTTGTAAAGCACCCTGGGTGACTATGACAAGCAATCACTAGATTGTCCATTGTGTTCTGTGATGGCTATATAGCCACCATAGAATACATTATTTACTATATATCATTACAGTGTTGCTATCTGCTGACCTCTATTGGTACATTCTAGTAATAGCTATCGGAGCCTGCTTGAGGCTTCGGGCTATTACTGTAATGTAACAGCTTCCCCAATTTCAGCATGGGAACATTGTTATGGGCACGGAAGGGTGTGGCAAAGCTCAGATGCCATGGTTGTCTATAGTGGAGAATTTATTATTTGCAATGTTTTTGTGTCAGTTTTAGTTCTGTCTTTGGTTTGGGTGGATGGGCCTAATTTACAAAATAGATATGTCTATTTGGCAGTATGTCCTAAGCAGAGATGTCATTGTGAGCATGGTGTCACAGTCACAATTAGAAACAATAAGACATTTTAGAGTCTTAAAGGTACGTTGTTGGATAACTTGATTGAAAGATAGGTTTTTAGCATTAAAGATAGGATAGGTTGAGTTAAGCCTCGTTTAGACAGCCCAATTGCCTGGCAGATTATTGGGAACGAACGCTCGTTTCTGGTAGTCTGCCCATCTAAAGGTGCCACAGGTCAGCGTTTCGCTCATTTATCATAGAAATTATCTGAGGTGCCGACACCTCAATCATTATTGGACTCTTGATTGGCGGAAGGTACACATTCTGGTCTTATTTAAAGGGAGTCTTTCACTTGTTTTTCACCAATATAACTAAGAGCACTGCCCCACAGAAGATTGCATACACATCCCAGACATACCTGTGTGCACTGTGTGTCTGTATTACATGTCCAGGAAAAGGACTTTTATTCTGAAGGAAAACAGCTCCCAGGTGCCCAGTTCTGCTGCTGCAAGTGCCCAAAGCAAACCAGACTGAAGAGGGGAAGGGCTGCTTTAGCTGCTCATATCTTGGGATTGGTAGCAGATAGAAAAATGGTTCTGGCCTTTTTTGAAAGCTGGCATTCCAAGCTTTCAAATGATAAGGCATTATATCCAGTATATCAGAAGATATAGCTGTTAGAAATCGAGTTGGGAGAGAAAGCTGTTTTTAGTTTCACTTTCAGCTGGGCACTTGGGAGCTGTTTTCCTGCAGAATAAAAGTGCTTTTCCTGGACATGTAATACAGACACACAGTGCACACAGGTATGTCTGGGATGTGTATGCAATCTTCTGTGGGGCAGTGCTGTTAGTTATATAGGTGAAAACAGGTGAAAGACTCCCTTTAACTTACCTAAAGTTTCAAAGCACAAAAGAGCTGTATGAGGAAATGAAGTTATAAATTTAGTTGATTTCAACAGGTATGGTTAATCAAAACTAGTGCAAAGGAAAAGTAAAGGAGTTAATAAATATGGTCATATGTTGAAAATGCAGCATTAAGAAGTCACATTTACATTTACTGAAATCAAAAGCCATTTCAATCAAAAACATCTTAACAGGCCCATTTAGATGTTAACATACAGTAAGACCCCTTCTTTGATATTACCTTCACAACTCTTGCATCCATTGAACTTGTGAGTTTTTGGGAGAGTTTCTGCTTGAATTTTCCCAGAGCTGCTGTATTGATGTGAAGTGCTTCCCAGCCTCATAGATCTTTTGCGTGAGGATACTCCAAAGGTTTTCAATAGGGTTGAGATCATGGGAAGATGGTGGCCACACGATGAGTTTCTCTCCTTTTATTCCCATAGCAGCCAATGACTCAGAGGCATTCTTTGCCTGAGATGGTGCATTGTCATGCATGAAGATTTATTTGCTATGGAAGGCACAGTTCTTCTTTTTGTACCATGGAAGAAAGTGGTCAGTCAGAAACTCTATAAACTTTGCAGAGGTCATGTTTACACCGTCAGGGACCCTAATGGGGCCTACCAGCTCTTTCCCCATCATTTTGTCATTGTGAGATCTGGAATGGGATTGGTTTCTATGGACGACTGCTCCACTTCATATATCCACCAGGTTTGATAGATCTCCTTCACTGTATCCTGCTGCACTCGTTCAGTCATGGAATATAAAGATTAAATGCAAATCCACATATGTTATATACCTCTGATGTAATGGCACGTTAAATACCTCTAATATATGCATTTTTATTTAAATGGGTGTCAAGGTTGGGATAAACAGACAACAGAGGAGCGTGTGCCCTGAGCTTATCCAACCCTCTGTCCCTGCCTATTGCCTCACCCACGCTAAACCGTGGGGCGACAACCACGAGGACTGCGAAATACACTGTATAAGGTGCAGGGAACAGGGACAACAAACAAGAGACGAACAAAACACAGAAGAATCGTCAGCTAGCCGTGTCAGAAACCAGAGATAACGCCAGTACAAAATCGGAAGACGGTAGAGTAGTCAGATACAAGCCAAGGGTCAAATCAGCAGTCAGGATACACAATACAACGCAAGCAGGAATAGCAAGGAATTGCAAAAACCAGCAAGGAGCAGAGAGAAAGATAGGTATATAAGCAGGAAGATATCCCACCCCCAGGTTCTGAATGGACCAGATTCAGAGAAGCCACTCAGCCCAGCACCTGAGTATTAACCCTGAGTAGACAAACCAAACATGAAGCTGGGCGTTGGCTCTAAAACAACCCACAGTGTGAACATGGTTCAAGGCAAGGCGTAGGCACTAAACAGAAACACACAAAAACTCAGAATACCAAGCAAAACATAGACCCTATGTTCTCCGATGACCAGACCTGACAATGGGTTGTCGGGGGCTACTATGCTATTCTCAGCATAGGTCTTCAATATCAGATCGGTCCTTACACCCACCAATCAGCTGTTTCGGGCAGCCATGGTGCAGGAAACTATTTCTATACAATGTATGGATGGAAACAGAAGGTTCTGTACATTTTTCTTTCCCATATTGCTTAAAACCTGTGGCCTGCTTAATAATGTGGAACGCCCTTCTTAAGTAGTTTTCCTTTAATTGGGCTCACCTGGCAAATTATCACAGGTGCTTGAGATTGCTTTCAGTGATCCAAAAAGCCCTGAGACACAAAATGATTTGGCTGCACTGCCCAACACTGGATGTGTTCGTACGCGCAAAGAATAACCCCTTTAGGAGAGGTCATCAATATCACATCAGTAGGGGTCTGTCCTCCCATGATCAGCTGTTTTGGACAGCAGCGGCACTGTTCTGAGGTAATGCAAATCTATTACCATTTAAGTGAATTGGAGCTTGGCGACACTAGGGAGGCTCGTCCCTGTCTCAGCCTGCCATTGACTGCTCTTCGCCGACAATGGATGTTTTCATCCCCGCATGGGGAGAAGCAGCTGCGGCGGTGCGGGGACCAGGAGCGGCGCAGGGAGCCAGGTAAGTAGATTCAGTGTGAGGAGCCCGGGCATATGGGGGACATTTTTTAGTCTCGGATAACCCCTTTACAGATAGATCACCAATATCTGTAGCCTGGACAACACCTTTAATTGTTACAGTAACATATAACATTATCCTGAATTAGATAATGCCTATGTACAATTTAACAGCATCAGCAAGTGAAGAACAAGTCAACTATAACTTGGTGTTAAAATTACTTATGTCCTCAAAACACAATCACTACAGTATGAGAATTCTGGGCTGAGAGTTATTGAGCCGAAGTTCTTCTTGCCCAAAGTCACGTGATTTATTAATTAAAAAAAAATTTCAGTTAATTCCTACTGTATGTATGCATATCTGCGTATTTAAAACCAATTTAAAATAACAATCCAAAGTGGGCTTTGGTACAGAGGTACCAGCCAATACCAAAGCCCACTTCAGATTGCTATTTTAAAGAGGACCTTTCACCACTCCTGACATGCCTGTTTTAATAGCTTCATACATTCCCCATGTAATAACAATTCTGGAACATCTATTCTTATGTCTATATGTTGTGCCATTACTTTATTATTTGCACTAGACGTTATGAATGAATTGCTATTTTTCTTCAGTAAAGGAACAGAGGGGAGGTGACCAGTTGGGGGTGTGTACCTGCACAGACTGACTCTAGCCAATCAGTGCTGCCATGTTCAGACTGTGCAGGTACACCCCCCAACTGGTCACCTCCCCTCTGTTCCTTTACTGAAGACAAATAGCAATTCATTCATAACTTCTAGTGCAAATAATAAAGGAATGGCACAACATATAGACATAAGAATAGATGTTCCAGAATTGTTATTACATAGGGAATGCATGAAGCTATTAAAACAGGCATCTCAGGAGCGGTGAAAGGTCCTCTTTAAATTGTTTTTAAATATGCAGATATGCATACATACAGTAATTAGTTTTTAATTAATTAATAAATCGCGTGACTTTGAATATGCAGCGTTTGCGCTGCATATCCCAATGCAGCGACGTGCTGTCTTTCAAGAGTGCTCTCTCTCTGCTCTCCTTCTTCACCTGGGCGGCATTAGTCTGAAGACGGCCTTTTCTGTCCGAAACGTTACTTTTGTACATTGCCACAGACATCTACCAATAAATGATGATCGCTACTGCGTAACAGCCGGAGTCTTTCAATTAATTTATTGAGACATTTACATTTTTGTGGGGGTATACCCACCACTGGTGTTGGCTTTTGTTTCAATAAATTATTTGAGATAAGGAAATCACCATTGCATGCTTCTACTTAAATGCCCTACTTTCATGATATAATATCACTGTAGCGTGAACTTTTTAGGTTTTCCATAAATTTCACCCAAAAGCCAAATATCCCTATATATTTCTATATATTCCATGATTATTTGTGACAGCTGCAGGAAGCACATTTTCTATTTGTACCTCTATGGTTTCAACTCATTTTCACTTTGTACATTTGAGACAATCTGGTTAGAACCCATCTGTGAATATTGTACATTTAATTTGCTGCTGGCAGTATAAAAGTTGACCACCATGATCCCTATATACATTGTTCCGCAGGCAATCATTGTAGGTTTTATCCTTTGAGTAGGAAATCTGTGTTAAAGGCCTTAAGGTAAAATAATGCTTCCTTGCAAAATAATTAGGTTTTTCTGTCTCATGTGAAGAAGCTTGAGATTTAACACATGCTAGAGTTTAAGTGTTATAAAAACTGCACAGGCGATTTCTTGCTCATTATCAGGTGTAAGAAAGAAAACATATTGTTCTGTCAGTGAAATTCCCAACAATCTACTGTAATTGCAGTAAGTTAGCTGACTATATAGGCTTGCACAGAAAAAGATTCACTTACACCCTCTAAAATCATTAGATAATTAGATATATTTAATACAAGACCTTAAAGTGTAGTATTTGTGCCCAGAGAGTGAGCCATTTGGACAAACAAAAGTATGTAGTGTTTTTGTCTATTATTTTTCCTTTGCAGTATGCTGTTGGGCCCCTACTGGGAGGGGGTCATTATTTATTATTTATAACTTGGGGGAGCACTATGGTAACTTTAGGGAGGCTAAAAAGGGACATTTTTGTACTGACATACATTATAACTGGACATTTTTTCTATTGGAATACATTATAAGGGGCATTTTTTCTCCTTGCACACATTAATTGCCATTTTTTATTGGCACACATAATTATAAGGGGGCATTTTTGTACGGGTACCATTTATATATATTTTTTTTCTACTGACACACGTTTAGGGGGCGTTTTTGCACACATAATGTAACATTTTTTGTACTGGTACATGTTATAAGAGAGACATTTTTCACACTGGCACACATAAGGGGGGATGTCTTTAACAGTAGAGCTGCAGGGAAAAGGTTAGGTTGAGAATATAGTGATGGGTGGCACCGTTTCAATTTTTGTCTCAGGCAGCAGAAAGGCTAAGTGCGCCCCTGTGTGCCCCTAATGCCACCAAATGTAAGGTAGCTATCATATAACTCAATGATCAACTTTTAAACAAAACTTATGATTATAGCTAAGCCAGTACCTGCAGATCTGCAGATAGGTGTTTCAATTAATTGCCACTCATCAGTACAGGGCATGAGAGGCCTTTGTCAGGATTCTGGGAGTACTATTAGCCTGAGGATCAGCAACATAAAGTGACCATATTATTTCCAGGAGTATCACTTTCCTTTCGTACATTACCATTCCAGTCAGTTACATTGAACTGAATGGGAGTGAGCTGTAACATCAGACACAACCACCAATATAGACAAGCTACTGAACCTTAAAACATTTTTTTTTTTTACTTTTTCATTACTCTTGTTGAAGAAATAATAATATTCAGCTCCCTACCACTCTGTTCCAGCTCTTTGGCTCCCTTCAGTGGCCTACCGGTCCTCACCATCTAAACTTACTGATGAACTGGGTCATGAGTGCCGCTGCAGCAAATGACTGGCCTCAGCAGTGTCCACAATCACTGTGTCACTGCTCAGTCACATGCCAATTAGGGGCATGTCACTGCTGAGGCCATTAATTGGCTACAGTGGCTCACATGGCCTCGTCCATCATTTACAAGACAGGGACCGGATGGTGAGTATAAATTTTTCGACAATTACAACGGGCTGCTAGTCAAGTGTTAAAAATGTCAAAAAGGCTGGTTTTACAATTACACCTGCTATGCCTATAAAAGCCTGTGCATTCTTAGTGCTGGGAACATTTTTTATAGCCTGGATAGAATGTGCTTGAAATAAACATTTAGCTAAAAAACAACAGCAAACAAACAAATAAATGAGGCTGTGACCCATCTCTGTATGTGACGTTTATGACTGTTTTAGTCAATTTCTCCACAAATTTTGTAATATCAGTTCAAAAAGAAATAAATAGCAACAAAAAAGTTGTTAATCTCCCGGTTTTGTAAAATAATGTATAAACTGCAAGACTTCTCACAGGAAATGTGAAGTCTGCATGATTTTACAAAGTTTGAGTGAGTCTAAAGTCAAGATAAGAACCATCAAGTAGTGAAGTTATAGCTGAAAGGAAGCTACAAATGTAAGTGATAGTCTCTCCTCACCATCATAGGAAAAGAACAAACCTGTAAAAGGTCAAAAAGAAGAAAGAGAGAGCTGAAAATGTGTGATTAGGACATGGAAGATGCGTTACTCTCACTATTGTGCAGAATACTGTAGGTATTTGACTGATGCTTAAAATATACTCTTACTTTCAACGAGACAATTGTGTTTGACAGCATATTTCTCCAAATTAATGTTATGTCTATTGGATCCTTTATTGAGGACACAATAGGGATTCTACAGTTTTCTTAACGAACACACATAGTTGTAAGAAAAAGTAAGTGAAATAAGTAAATTACCTGCATTGAATACTTACAATCATCTCCAACAAAAATTTTCCTGCAACTGCAAACATTTATTTGCACAATGTTGAGCAGGATTCTGGACGTTCCTCCATAAAATGTGCTAAACTACCTAACTGTTTTGCCCGAGTCCAGCTCGGGCAGTGTGAAAAGTAGCTAACTGGAGGAGGGAGGGCTGCTTTAGATGGTGATATCTCCTCAATGGTAGCAGCTAGAAACATACAACTCATCTTGTCTTAAAGCTGACAGTCCAGGCTTCCATAGAAGACCGCTAAAGTCCAAGCAACAGAGGAGATATCACTGTTAGAAATCAAGTCAGGAATAATCGCGAGTAAAACTTGTTTTTACTTTCATTTTCAGCTGAATTCAAAGCATCCCAATTTCTATCAGTGATTTCCTCCTCTGTCCTGACATATTGCTGCCATTCTGGTATTGTCTGAAAGCTTGGAATGTCTGCTTTCAAACAAGATCAGTTGTATGCTTCTAGCTGCTACCATTCAGGAGGTAGCAGCATCTAAAGCAGCCCTCCCCCTCCAGTTAGCTACTTTTCCCACTGCTGGAGCTCCACTCTGGCAAACAGGGGGTTAAAGGGGTTATCTCACTTCACTAAGAGGCATTTATCATGTAGAAAAAGTTAATACAAACCACTTACTAATATATTGTTATTATCCATATTGCTTTCTTTGCTGACTGGATTCATTTTTCTATCACATTATACACTGCTCGTTTCAATGGTTACAGACCACCCTGCAATCCAGCAGTGGTGGTCGTGCTTGCACAATATAGGAAAAAACACTAGCCTGTGTGAACTTCCATGGTCCCGGCCACCAGAGAGGCTGACGCTTTTCCATATAGTGTGCAAGCATGACCGCCACTGATGGATTGCAGGGTGGTCATAACCATGGAAACAAGCAGTGTATAATGTGATGGAAAAATGAATCCAACCAGCCAAAGACGCAATATGGGTAATAACAATACATTAGTAAGTGGCTTGTATTAAAGTTCTCTACATGATAAATGCTATTTGCTGAAGTGACACAACCCCTTTAATTTCAGCAATGTTTCTTGCATGCCTTGTGTGCACAGCTCTCTTTAGTTTAGGGTCCATTCAGACATCCGCATAATGGGTCCGCATCTGTTCTGCAATTTAACAGAATGGGTGTGGACCCATTCATTTTCAATGGGACTGTTAAAGATGCAGACAGCACACTGTGTGCTGGCCGCATCTGCACTTCTGTTCCGCGGCCCCACAAAAAAATAGAGCAGCCACGGATAAGAATAGATATTTCTATCATGGTGCCGGCCATGTGCGGTCCACAAAATGCAGAACGCACATGGCCGGTGTCTGTGTTTTGCAGATCCGCAATTTGGGGACCACAAAACAGTTGCGGACGTGTGAATGGACCCTTAAGATGAGGATTCTGACCTGGCCATTCCAAAACACAAATCTTTTTTCAACCATTCTTTAGTAAATTTGCTTATGTGCTTTGGGTGATTGTCTTGCATCACCCAAAGTCATTTTATGAAACAGCAGGCATCTGGCAACTATGGCCCTCGCTCCACTCCACAGCAGTTGCCATCTTTAAAGAGACGACATCTGCCATACATGTACAGTGCATGTTTTCAAGGGATTGAAGACATAAATGGTACAGCTGTTTGGGTGTGCTTTAGTTCTGCTGGATTGTGTATTATTAGACCTATACTAGATGGGAACCCCAAATGGGGGCTCAAGTTATCAACCCAGAATAAATCACAGGTGTCAATAACTAACAACGCCTATGTGGGAAAACCTAAGAACCTGTACACAAAAGTAACCACCAAAGTATATCAAAACGTATCTTTATTTGAATATTTAAGACCAAAGTATAAAAAATATGTATAAGTTGGCAAAGACAGACACATACACAAGGAGTGTGCCAACAAAAAAATGGGTCAAAGGTAATAGTACATAAATAAAGTACAGACCCAGTTGGTGACACTTCCAAAACCGCATTTCACGTCATCTTCCTCAGTCCGTAAAATACTCTATACATACATAAAATAATAATAATAATTATAATAAAAAGTTGATAGGGTTGTCCTGTGTAAAAAGTTCTACTGTACATTTTTCAGAAGAGCACTTGGCTCTTCTGGATACTTACTCACTAACATTTCTGAGGTGGAAGCACATGCTCCATTCCATCCATCAATTTCCACAAACAATATCTACTATTGGAAACTGTGCCAGTTACATGGAGAGAGCTACAGAAAAGAACCCCCCGCCCCCCACAATAAAGTACATATCCCCTGAACTACCAGTCTGAAGAATAGCTAAATGAGAAGTGGAGCAATGAATCGGGGGAATTCTGGGGGAAAGTTCTTTTTGAGAAAGAGATTGTCATGTACTATATTTTAGAATAATCATGGGGTAACCCCTTTAACAGTTTTTTTTTTAAGGTTTCTTTTTAATCTTTTCTGACCTGACAGGAAACTGGTGTCCCTCACATTTGCTGGGGGTGCCATAGCCCCAAGTTCCTGCTGCTTTAAACAGCAGACACTCAGGGATAATGTCTGCGATCAGATGCTGTGGTCAGTTGTGACCATGGCAACTGAGACAGTCTTCCCTCCCTTCCCAGTGTGCCACTGAGGCCCAAACTGCTTCCCCGTGCTGAGATCTGGGAAGCCTTTCAATGGTGGTTGTAGCCTGGAGACTGCTCCAGGGTACAAAGCCTACCACAGGTATATTCCCATCAATGCCTGCAGATGGCAGCACTCCATAGAAATATATTTAATATCCCATAGGCTACATTCTTAATAAATGTAGTCTATGGGGGATCTAATGATTGCATATTAAAGTTACCTAGGGGGAATTATTATTAAAAATAAAAATACATAAACAAACAAAAATAATTATCATTCGCACCACTGCATCCCAAAATGTCTATACAATTAAAATATAAACCTATTTATCCCATACGGTGAACACCATAATGAAAAAAAAATGATTCACTGTTTTTTCATCACTTCACCTCCACAAAAACATAAAAAGTGATCAAAAAGTCATAAACATTCCAAAACAATATCAATAAACACTACCAATTGCATCACCAAAAATGAACCCTCAATCAGCTCCGTAAACATAACTATAAAAAGTTATGGGGGTCAGAATATGGCAGTGAAAAGAAAAAAAGTTGATGAAACCCATAAAACTGTGGCAGAATTGCATTTTTCCTTTCCCAATACCACCTCAATTTGGAACTTTTTTCCAGCTTTCCACTACATCATAAAAATAAAAAAAAAGTTCTGGCTCTGGGAAGGCAGGGAGAAACATACTGGCATCAATAGATTTCGTGTCACTGTTGACTGACTATATATTCATGCACACGATCATGTGCCGGCCGGGCCCGTGCTGCGGACTGCAAATTGTGGTTCGCAATGCATGGGCACTGACCGTGGGGCTGCCTCATGTGGATCGTGGACCCATTCACTTGAATATGGTCCACGATCCACATCCGACAGTCCGCACCGCAAAAAAAGTAGGGCATGCACTACTTTTCTGCGATGCGGAGGCACGTTCCGCACCGACCTTCCAGATTGCGGATCCATTCAAGTGAATGTGTCCGCATCCATGATGCGGTGCCAGAACGGCCAGGTCCCGTATTTTGTGGACCCGCTGTTTGCGGGTCACAGTGCGGGCCCGGCAGGTGCACGGTTGTGTGCATGAGCCCTTAAGCTGAAATGGTCAACCAAATACCAGAGAATGCTCCGATGGGTCCTAGCTCTTATTTAATTATGAGCTCCATAAATCCAAAAGAAAGCCATCCCATTAGTACAGTAGTTGACCAATGGAGACTAATCTTTATGATTCAGATATTAGATCCTATTAGATCTGATTGTTGGTACGCGCAGCATGTGTGCAATAATTACAATGTAATTAAACAAAGACTTAAACATATGAGGGGTGTAATAAATTATCTATCCCAGCATGTTCTGTTCCCATCTGGAAAGACCCATGTATGGGCAAGCTTTTGTTAGCTATCCCCATTTCCGGTCCAGGACAGGACAAATTTGCCTGGACTGTCTTTAAAAATCAGGCACAGTGGCGGCACATTCGGGACAGTTGGTAACTATGCACAGGGAACATGCAAGTCACAGGGAACAGTTCACACACACTAACAGAAGGCCGCAGCTAGCACACACCACACAAGCAACCAGCATACAGGGGAACACGTCAACCGCAGCCTGTCACAATAAACAGCACTGTGACAGTAGATGATGCTCAGATTATTTTGAAGATGAATGAACGATGGCATGACCCATCGCCATTGCTGTTCTGACAGTGCCAAGGTCCCTCTCTTATCTCAATACCACATGAAAAGGCCCGGGAATGTCACTCATCCAATCACTGGCTGAGAAGGGTCATCACAGCTGCCAGCAATTGGCTGAGCGGCATTCCCAGATATGTGATTTATTTTTTAAACCATTTTATTGCCACATTAACACTTTTTTTTGTACCTGAAAAAGCTTTTACATATATAAACAGACTATTTCACTGAAACAGCTGAAAACAGTTTAAAGAACATAGCATTTATTTACTCCCGCTGCAAGGGCCCTGGAGCAGTTTTTCTGAATTTTAAACCCCTGAATTTAGGTAACTGTATGGAAGTGTTATTTGGGCAAGGTATGATTGTATTATATAGGCACTATATATACACCATTAGGGAAGGGGGCATCTGTACCAAAAGCCAACTCTGAAAACAGAAGCCTCATCTGTGTGACTGTGGGAATAATAAATGAGTTTGACAGAAGTAAGAGTGTATTCTTTTTATATACTTGTATGCTGGTGGTTAACCAAGAGACTAGAGGTCTCATCAGCTCCTTCATGCCAAAATGGCTTACTATGGATGCTACCTATTGTCCATATTTTCAGAAGTTCAAGATCTCTGGAGCAATATTGGCTTCATTAACTTTTCAAATACTGTACAGACAAGGACATGCATGCTACAGAGACAAACCATGCAGCTGCTAGAAGAAAAAGGGAAAGAGGTTTTGGGCATGGTTTGTTTCGTTTTACTACTGATCTTTTGTGAAGTACTGTATGGCAGTGAAGGGGTGTAGGTGTCTTTGACCTTTCTAACTGCTGTTTGATAGAGATCACAGGAGCTGCCCCCCACTGAATACACATTGATTATATTTTCTGAAGACAGAACCTTAATATCATATCCTAGAAAATATCTTTAACATAATGTATCAGTGATCCAATTTTAAAGCCTTAAAAAACAGAAACCGAAACATATTTTTACCAACCTGTTTTTATTTTTTGATTGTAGATATTTTTAATTCTGTTTCCTGAACATGATTATGGTGGTAGCCAGCTTGCCTGAGCTGTTGTTAACAGCAATTAGAGATATGCTTTACAGTAGTCACGTGAACCATAGGACTGGATATGACTAATGAACAGGCTGAACTCGATGGACGTATGTCTTTTGTCAGCCTTACAAACTATGGGGGAGATTTATCCCCCAACTGGTGTAAAGTAGAACTGGCTTATTTGCCCATAGCAGCCAATGAGAATACACTTTCCATTTCTCAGGGCTCCTTTGGGAAATGAAAGGTGGAATATGATTGGTTGCTATGAGCAAATAAGCCAGTTCTACTTTACACTAGTTTGATAAATCTCCCCCTACGTTACTATGTTACTAACGTCCATAAAAGACTGTTGTGGGCATGCTCTGTGACCTGTGCAGGGATTATTGTGTAGGAAGTCGAGTACATAAGTTGTGACCATGTGACCATCAATTATTTTGAATGGTGAAACCTGTGTCTGTCTATCTATCTATCTATCTATCTATCTATCTATCTATCTATCTATCTATCTATCACCTTTCATTGTAATACTGCCTAGTATGATAAGGTGATGACTGCTGAAAAGTGATCTCTACAGAAAAGGACCTGTTAAGGATATTATTAGTATTATTAGTGGTCAGTTGAAAATTACATTATATCAGGATTGCTTAATGTAGATAGTGACATGATAATTAAAAAAAAAAAAAAAATTACCAAGCATTCTGAAAAATATGTTTAGCATAAAAACTTGATGACATGTTCCCATTTGTGTGTCTGGGTGTTGAAAATTAAACCACATTTCGGGTGTTAAAAATTAAACCATGTTGCATGTGCTTTATAATCTTGTCAGTTGTTCAATTTAAAAAAAAACTTTATGATACACAGAGGCTGTAACAAACGTTTGGACAGGGGTCTATTGTATGCATTTACTGCTCCAGACCTGCTCCAAATAGGTAAAAAAAATATACATACATGCAATATTTTTCGCCCTATAAGACGCACACAAAAAAAATGGGGGGGGGGGGGGGGGTGAGGGAATTTGCATCTTATGGGAATAACTGAGACATGGCTGGATGATACCTATGACTGGGCAGTTAACATACAGGGTTACAGTCTTTTTAGAAAGGATCGCCAAAACCGGAGAGGGGGAGGGGTCTGCCTTTATGTAAAGTCCTGTCTAAAGCCCACACTGCGGGAAGATATAAGTGAGGGACATGAAGATGTGGAGTCACTGTGGGTAGAAATAAATGGAGCCAAAAACAATAATAAAATACTAATAGGAGTTTATTATAAACCCCCTACTATATCAGAGCCCATAGAAAATCTACTTCTAAACGAAATAGACGAGGTGGCAAATCATAATGAGGTCGTTATTATGGGGGATTTCAACTACCCAGATATAGACTGGGAAACTGAAACCTGTACATCTCATAAAGGAAACAGGTTCTTGGAAATAACCAAAGACAATTACCTTTCCCAACTGGTTCAGGACCCGACTAGAGGGACGGCCATACTGGACTTAGTATTAACCAATAGACCTGACAGAACAACAGATGTGCAGGTCGGGGGACTCCTGGGAAATAGTGACCATAACATAATAACCTTCCAATTGTCATTCAAAAGAGCGTTTCTTCAGGGAGGAACAAAAATACCTAACTTCAAAAAAGCTAAATTTAGCCAACTAAGAGAGGCCATAGGCCTAACTAACTGGGACAAAGTCTTCAAAAATAAAAATACAGCCACAAAATGGGATATTTTTAAAAACATCCTAATATCTAATTGTGAGAGGTACATACCATATAGGAATAAAATAATAAGAAACAAGAAAAAACCAATGTGGATAAATAGAACTGTAAAGAAAGCAATAAATGACAAACAGAAAGCATTTAAATCACTAAAACAGGAGGGGAGCGAGAAAGCATTGAAAAACTATAAGGAAAAAAATAGAATATGTAAAAGACAAATAAAAACAGCCAAACTAGAGACCGAGAGATTAATCGCCAAAGAAAGTAAAACTAACCCTAAAATGTTCTTTAATTATATAAATGGTAAAAAGTATAAACCTGAAGGTGTCGGCCCCTTACAGAGTAATGAGGGGGGAGTTGCAGAGAGTGATGAGGAGAAAGCAAAGCTACTAAATATCTTTTTCTCCACTGTATTCACTGAGGAAAATAAACTGTCAGATGAAATGCAGAATATAAAAGTAAATTCCCCATTAAAAGTGCCCTGTCTGACCCAGGAAGAAGTAGAGCTGCGTCTTAAAAAGATTAAAATAGACAAATCGCCAGGACCGGATGGCATACACCCCCGTATCCTAAGAGAATTAAGTAATGTCATCGCCAGACCCTTATTTCTGATATTTAAGGACTCTATACTGACAGGGAGTGTTCCACAGGATTGGCGCATAGCAAATGTGGTTCCAATATTCAAAAAGGGTCCAAAAACAGAGCCCGGGAACTATAGGCCGGTAAGTTTAACATCTGTCGTGGGTAAACTGTTTGAGGGTTTTCTAAGAGATGCTATCTTGGAGTACCTCAATGAAAATAAGCAAATTACTCCATATCAGCATGGCTTCATGAGGGATCGGTCATGTCAAACCAATTTAATCAGTTTCTATGAGGAGGTAAGTTCTAGACTAGACCGCAGCGAATCAATGGATGTCGTATATCTGGACTTCTCCAAAGCATTTGACACAGTACCACATAAAAGGTTAGTATATAAGATGAGAATGCTTGGCCTGGGAGAAAATGTCTGTATGTGGGTAAGTAACTGGCTCAGTGATAGAAAACAGAGGGTGGTTATTAACGGTACATACTCAGATTGGGTCACTGTCACTAGTGGGGTACCACAGGGGTCAGTATTGGGCCCTATTCTCTTCAATATATTTATTAATGATCTTGTAGAAGGCTTGCACAGTAAAATATCAATTTTTGCAGATGACACTAAACTGTTTAAAGTAATTAACACAGAAGAGGACAGTACACTGCTACAGATGGATCTGGATAGACTGGAGGCTTGGGCAGAGAAGTGGCAGATGAGGTTTAACACTGACAAATGTAAAGTTATGCATATGGGAAGGAATAATGCAAGTCACCAGTACATACTAAATGGTAAAATATTGGGTAACTCTGACATGGAAAAGGACCTAGGAATTTTAGTGAACAGAAATCTAAGCTGCAGAAACCAGTGTCAGAAAGCTGCTGCCAAGGCCAATAAGATAATGGGCTGCATCAAAAGAGGCATAGATGCCCGTGATGAGAACATAGTCCTGCCACTTTACAAATCACTAGTCAGACCACACATGGAGTACTGTGTACAGTTCTGGGCTCCTGTGAACAAGGCAGACATAGCAGAGCTGGAGAGGGTTCAGAGGAGGGCAACTAAAGTAATAACTGGAATGGGTGGACTACAGTACCCAGAAAGATTATCAAAATTAGGCTTATTCACTTTAGAAAAAGACGACTGAGGGGAGATCTAATAACTATGTATAAATATATCAGAGGTCAGTACAGAGATCTCTCCCACGATCTATTTATCCCCAGGACTGTGACTGTGACGAGGGGACATCCTCTGCGTCTGGAGGAAAGAAGGTTTGTACACAAACATAGAAGAGGATTCTTTACGGTAAGAGCAGTGAGACTATGGAACTCTCTGCCTCAGGAGGTGGTGATGGTAAGTTCACTAAAAGAGTTCAAGAGGGGCCTGGATGTATTTTTGGAGGGTAATAATATTACAGGTTATAGTTACTAGAGAGGGGTTGTTGATCCAGGGAGTAATTCTGATTGCCTGTTTGGAGTCGGGAAGGAATTTTTTTCCCTAAAGTGGGGAAAACTGGCTTCTACCTCACAGGGTTTTTTTGCCTTCCTCTGGATCAACTTGTAGGAAAACAGGCCGAACTGGATGGACAGATGTCTTTTTTTCGGCCTTATAAACTATGTTACTATGTATGGGGTGAATACAAATAAGCACTTCCAATATGGAAGCCCTCATTACTACAGTAGGACCTAGGAGTGGTGAGTAGAGCTCTCTCTGTGTTGACATAGGGACATTCTGTGGAAGAGCACTGGATCTCAGGAGCAGCAGCATCCGGAACAGGAGAGGTGAGGTTTTTTTGTCTGATCTGAGGTCTGATTGGGGGTCTGAGCTGAGGTCTAATTTACATTGAGAGTCTGATCTGAGGTTTGATTGATTGTTTCTTATTTTCCTCCACTAAAACCTTGGTTTGTCTTAAGGGCCAGTGTGTCTTCTAGGGCAAAAAAATACAGTATATATAGATCCCTAAATAATATCTAGGAACATTTTTATATATGTACCTCATTGTAACTAATATTTGTCCTTCAACACAGCTAGTATAATTTTACTAGCAGACTAGCATTGCAAGGTGGGTATGCAATTATAGCATAACCTTTAGTACCATTTTATACAAACATTATCATTTTAATATACCCTAACAAAGAAATTATTACGATTCTACAACCTATAAGACGAGCTGAGCAGCAATGTTCCTATGTCTATGTGGACAATACTGTATCTACACATGCTTAAAGGGAACCTGTCATCAACTTTATGCTGACCTCACTGAGGGCAGCATAAATTAGTGATAGAAATCTCAGCTCAGTTGAGAGGGTCGTGCATGGCTCTTGCGGGATCCATGTGCGTTCCACAAAGGTGGGGGTGGGAATGTTGGGGGTTTATTAATTTTTATTTTTTTTTTCTTCCCTTTCTTTTTCTCTCTGCTTCCTTACTGTATGTTATAATAAGTCTTTGGGGAGAGGCAGTAGTCTGGACCTGTTATCATCTCAGAGTAATATGAGATTAACACATTAAGTACACATGGGGAAGTGAGTATTTTTGCATGGAATGTTAGAGGGATAAGGGAACGAAACAAGAGGCAAGCAATTTTTGACTATGTTAAGAAATATTTTCCAGGTATTTTTTGTTTTATAGAAACACATTTGACTAAGGAAGATAAAGGTATTTTGTATAAGAAATGGTGGGGTTTTCAGTATAATTCATACCACACAAGATACTCACGTGGGGTGTCGGTGGTGTTTCACAGGAAACTCGATTGGGTGGAATATGATAGTATAATAGATTTTGAAGGGAGGTATATTTTTTTATTTGGGAAACTTAATGCACTGTGTTGTATATTGATTTTTATGTATAATCCGCCACCGTTTAATTTATCAATATTACAAGAAGCTTTCAAATTTATCCAGGGAAAAAAGGAGTGTCCTGTTCTAATCCTCTTTGATTTGAATTGCGTGATGGACGAGGAGCTTGATAGATGTAGAGTGGTAGCCCCAAAAAAGATTCCCTCAACCTCAGCATTGAACAAAATGTTAAAGGAGATGGGGTTGTTAGATCTGTGGCGCATCAGGTACCCGGAGCTGAGGGCTTACTCATGCTGGAATAAAACTTGCAACACCTTGTCTAGAATAGATCTTGCTCTTGGGGACGAAAGGTTTCTTGCAGGTGTGAAAGATGTAAAATATCTCTCAAGAACTATATCTGACCACTCTCCTCTATTGGTGTCGATAAATACGGGCGATAACAGCGTCAAGGTGACATGTAAATTAAATGCCCACTGGTTGAACTTAATTCAGGATAAAATCCTTATAGAGAAAGATCTTTCAGAAATTTTCAAGTTGAATTGGGGGTCTGCATCAGACCATATTGTCTGGGATGCAATGAAAGTGGTTATCAGAGGTAGATACATAGGGGTGATAAATAGTCTTAGGAAAAGATTCCGGGTTAAGGAGCAGCAATTGAACGATAAGGTAGAGGAGCTTGAGAAACGTTATTGCACGGATAAAACGAGTGAAAACCTTAGTTATTTATCTGATGCCCAAGATGAGTTAAAACAATTCCTTCTTCAAAAAGTGGATAATCAATTAAAATTTTTGGGTAAGAAAAATTTTTTAGAAGCAGGCACCCCTAATAGGAGATTAATATCCATTATAACCAATCAAAAAGGCCCCAAGAGAATTAGTGCTATTAAAACTGAGGATGGAGTAGTGGTTAACTCCCCGAGGGAAATCTTGGGGGAATTCGTTAAGTTCTACAGACGTTTGTATAGAACAGAGGTGAATTACACTGGAGATCAACTCAATCATTACTTAGATAATATCGACTTTCCCAGGATCTCAGTACAGCAAAGGTTAAAACTTGATCAGCCTATAACTCAGTCCGAGATTGATGATGCGGTGGCTCGTTCCAGGGGTAAGGCTACCCCAGGTAGGGATGGGATTCCCTTAGAGCTGTATAGGGAACATAACATAATATTGACACCCGCCTTGTTAAGAGTCTTGGAGTCATCAATCAAGAGAGGGGAGCTACCGGATTCTATGAGAATGGCGGAAATTGTTATGATCTTGAAAGAGGGTAAAGATCCTAGTAGAGTCGAGTCCTATCGTCCCATTTCGCTATTGAATAGTGATGTGAAAATATTCGCCAAAGTACTTGCGAATAGATTATCCAGGGTTATTACGGGGCTGGTGGATGAAGATCAATGCGGCTTCGTGCCTGGTAGAGTAGCGAGGACTAACATTCATAGACTCTATAGTAATATGCAGTTTGCTGAAGAGGGTGCCCCCCACTCCATCCTGTCGTTGGATGCGGTTAAAGCCTTTGACAGGGTGGAGTGGGGGTATCTATGGGAGGTCCTGAATAGATTTGGTTTTGGGAAAGATTTTATCCGTATGATTAGGGTCCTCTATAATAGGGCCGAGGCGGTCATTGGCATTGCAGGGGGTGAGTCAGAAGCCTTCACTTTAGAAAGGGGTACAAGGCAGGGGTGCCCTCTCTCCCCGCTCCTATTTGCCCTGAGCATCGAGCCCTTGGCTATTAAGATTAGAAGTTGTGAGATCATCAGGGGGTTCGGGGCGCGGGGAGAGAGGGACAAAATTTCTTTATATGCTGATGACTTGTTGTTGTACCTAAAAGAGCCTGCTGAGGCTCTCCCCTGGGTTATGCGGGTGATCCAAGAAAATGGGGGCTTTTCTGGAATAGCTATTAACTGGCAAAAGTCAGTAATGCTACCCCTTGGGAGACAGTTAGAGCTTGACCATACTGATTTGAAGATTTTAGGTAAAGAGGAGGACTTTAAGTATCTGGGAGTCCGGGTATCAAGGGAGATTACGGATTTCAACAAATTGAATACGATGGAGGTCATCAGGGAGATAAAAGGGAAAGAAGAAACTTGGAATAGGTTATATTTAATGAAGGTGGATAAAATAGTGTTGATTAAGTCGATCCTTCTTCCAAAACTCCTGTTCCTTTTTAGTTCCGCCCCCATTTGGATTGAGGATATATATATGAGAAAAATTGTAAGTATGTTTAATGCATTAATTTGGGGGAGGAAAAGGGTCCGCATGAATTTAGATTATCTCTATGTGGGAAAAGACGCGGGTGGTCTTGCCGTCCCGGATATTAGGTCCTACTTTTTGTCCTCACAGCTGTATAAACTGGTCAAGTGGAGAAGTGACAACTTGGTAACCTTTCTTATCAAGGAGGTTGGCATAGGAGCTAGGGATGTCTTTCAGTTGTTGGAATCACGATTCCTCACAGATAGAAGGTGGACGCAGTTTCCAGTTGTGAGGAATCTAGTAAGGACATGGGATGAAATTAAAAGGGTGACAGATCAGGTCGGGACTTTTGGATTTGCTCCTTTAATCAACAGGCTATTTTTTCAAAGGGATCAGATGAACCTATATGGAAAATCAGGGTCAGTGGGGCTGAACGAAATTTATTCCCAGGGTAAATGCTTAAGATGGGAAGATGCAAAAGCAAAATTCGGATTAAATCAAAGCGACTGGTTTGACTATGCCAGATTGAAAATTACAGTGGAAAAGAAATTAAGGGAACCAGGTTGGAATATGATCAATCCCAAGGGCTTATTAAAGCATCTGGTTCAAAATGAGATCCGTAAGAAAGAAATAGCCTGTTTATATAACATGATAAGAGGAGGCATATCGACTTGTTTTACTAGTAAAGGAAAGTGGGAGAAAGACTTAGAAGGGGTGGGTGAGATTCAGTGGAATCAGGTCTATAAGAATATACAAAAAGCCTCTAAATCAGCAAATCATAGGTTGATGCAATTTAATATAGTACATAGATTGTATTATACTCCTGAATTCTTGAACAGAATAAGGAGGGATGGGCATTATAGTTGCAAAAAATGTGGGCAAATTGACGCTGGATGGCTACATATGTTGTGGTCATGCAGAACTCTACGGGAGTTTTGGGTGAAAGTTTGGGATCATATTCCGAGTATGTGTGGTATATCTCCACCTTTTTCTCCAATACTGGCTATCTTGGGAGATGACTCTGATCTGATTTTTTTTTTTTTCTCTGCACAGTGGATAGGGAGGGTGGGGCTGGGGGAGGGGGATTAGGATGGTATATATATTTGTACTTATGTAATTTATATTAATGGGTATGGACTTTTGTCAACTTGTTGAAAATAAAAATAATAAAAAAAAAAAAATTAGTGATAGAAATGCTGATTTCAGCGGTGTGTCACTCATGAGCTAAAAGTAAGTGGTTGCTGAGAACCAACATCATAATCATTACAGCCCAGGCCTTGAAAAGAGTCAAATCTACAAGAGAAGAGTCATGGTTATTCATAAGCTCCTGCTCTTCCCGCCCATCAGCTAGTGATTGGCAGTGCTCTCCTAGAGAGGAAGGGAGAAAACTAGGTAGAAGCCTGTCACGCATCAGCAGGTGGGCAGGGAGAGCAGGAATTCATGAATAACCATGACTCTTCTCAGGTGGCCGGGACTCTTTTCCAGTCCCAGTCTGCAATGATTATGATGTTGGTTCTCGGCAACCACTTACTTTTAACTTATAAATGACAGACAGCTGAAATCAACTCACCTGTCTCTACTTTATTCTGCCGTTAGTATGGGCAGCATAAAGGTGATGACAGGTTCCCTTTAAGAGTTCATATAGAGGCATAGAGAGTTTTTTTCTGTGTGAATCCAGAAGAAAACAAAAATGCTGGCATGCTCCCTTAACTGTTGTATTATGGAGACCATGTATCAGCACCATAGATATGTAATTTGGTGACGCAATATGGCACTGAAAAAATAAGTATCTCGTCTTGTGGTTATGAGTACTATGGGGACAATACTGTAGCAACATACGTATGCTTACGATTTCATGGGGAATAGAATTTTTCTTTGTGAATCCAGAAAAAGTAATGCCGGCATGGTCCCTCAAATGTTGTATCATAGAGATATACCATGCGTCAGCACAATGGATATGTAATTTGGCGCTGGAAAATCTATGCCTCATCTTGGTTATGAGTAGTAACCAGTCACTGGAATCACTAGTCTCTATAAAGCCCAGTCAATGAAGTAGTTAGGTGACAATTATACATAGTCCCTCCAGCATTTTTCGTCTTCAAGGCTACTATTGCTGGGATGCTATGGCACTATGTGACTCAGAGTTTAATTCCCTATTGTGGAAAATGTAATTCCTTGGTGATAGATAATTTTGTTACCTGTGCTTCCTCTGTCTCAGATATATTTAACACGTTGGCTCAGTAGATACTCTCTCTGAGAATTGTTCCAAGCTTGTCACTTGTCTCTCCAGCATGTGGTACAGAGGCACCTGAAGACGTTGCTTCTTCATACAAAGTGGATGCTGTATCCCTAAAACGAGGAGGTAGCCAGCTACAGAATTCCCGCATATGATTAAAGCCAGTAGCTGATGAAGAGGGCACTCTTGTCAGACAGAGCTGGCAGTATTTAAGTTTGCAGTGTGACCATGTGGAAAACATAATCTCAGGGGCTGATTAGGCAGTTCTCAAGTAGCAAGATGAAGGGTTTCGCACGATGCTAATTCACTCCAGGTCTCCTTCATGCTAATATCTGTAGGAGGTGTGCATCCCGTACGTCTTATATTCTCTACTTCTTCTCCAAAAGACCTCAATCAGGTAAGAACTTTTTTTCATGCAAGTAGCAACGTCTAATATTTAGGTAGCCAAATATATCAAAACATCTGTTGTATCAGCCAAAAAACTCACGCAGCCAATCATATGCTTCTCCTATATGATATTTTTTATTTGTTGTAGGACAGTATATATGGTTTCTAGGTTTGACTATCGTTGATAATACGATGTAGTCCAGAATGCCAACTTGCCAAGTCAAGTAACATAGCAATCTTAACTGTACAGTGGATATGGGTATAGGTATAGTAGAATGTTTTACCAATTGTTCTCAACATTTGGTTTCAGTTCTTCTGTGTGGTTGCTTTTAGTAACCCCAAATATTACACGTTGTGTAAGGTGGCAAATGTGAGATTGTAACTGTAGTCTAGATACAGTACATAATATATGGTTATATGTTTCACTGTACTTAACACAGTTCCATAGAAGTAATTCTGTATCATTGTGCAAAATCGTATTTCTTATATTTAACCTACAGTAAACCTTAAACATGAAAGTGGAAGGTACATTATGATGTAGGACATTGTCAGAGTGTTAAATGAAAGAATCTAACAGGCTAGTAGCAAGTGCTCAGTTCTGCTATGGTTTTATCCAGCAATTCAATAAGTCATGTGTCCAAGTTGTGTTAATTTAAGCTGTCATTCAGATTATTTTATTTAGAAATTATCTAATACATTATCTAAAAACCGTACTGAACTTAACGAATGCCCTTGCATCAAGGAACTAGTCGTACAAATGTAATGAAATTGTCTTCTAGTCAAGTCAATATTTCATTGGTCTATACCAAAGTCCATTCATGGCATATTTAGGAAAGATGCTTTCTTCTTGAACCTTAGCTTGCTGTTCGCATCATACAAATGTGTAATATACAGCAAGTACAGTGAAGACCTACTGAGGACACATAAAAGAGATTCAGAGATAAAGCAATTACTCCGATGTAAAATTATGTCAAAATATGAATGCTGCAGTGTTTGGGTATTAGAAAATATAATCCCCTTGAAGTGTTGGACCAGTGATATATCTTTTGTGGAGGTAGACTGATACAGGGCAGAGGGCAAATGGCATGGTATACAATTTAACTGTAGCCACCACTGGGTGGCGATCACTGCATACAGATTTATAAAGAAATTGAATGCTAGCTTTACCCATGTGCAGTAAGCTCCCCCAGTGCTGTCTTACAGGTAAAATTTAAAGGGAACCTGTCAGCTCCTCACTGAGGATAACAGAGTAGGAAGTCTAGTGAGTGACCCACTTATTTTAGTTGTCTGTCGCTACAGTACGCGCAGGAACTGCGACAGAAATTAATCCAATGCTTCCCCTGTCCTTCCCTGCCCTTGGACACTGATTTGCAGTTTTCTTTCCTGTTGTGCATAGGAAACCTATTAATCCAGTGGTAGGGGAGGGGGTGGGCCAAGCTGACAGCTCCCCTTTAATCATGTGTAGTCACAAATAAGTAAGTGAACCCTTTGGCATTACCTTGATTTCTGCATTGATTACTAATAAAATGTGGTCTGAGTTTAACAAACTGTTTACACTAATATTGCGGTATAAAAAGTTGCAAATTATGTTGCACGCAGGGGCGTAGCTAAAGGCTCATGGGCCCTGGTGCAAGAGTTCAGCTTGGGCCCCCACCATTTCCCCACCACCACTCCACACAGGCCGGTTGAACCAAGCTTTTCTGCTGCCCGAGGCATATATAGAAAGGCCGCCACCATGCCAAATTCTCAACCTAACCTTTACCTCCAGTCCTGCTGTTAAAGGGGTTGTCCTCTTTTTACTACTGATGACCTATCCTCAGGACCAAACCCCCTTTAGACCTCTATGCCAGACCCCATATAAGACCTCAGTTTTAGACCTGAGATCAGACCCCCATTAGACCTCCATGTAAGACCCCGATCCAATATCAGACCTCAGATAAGACCCTCATTAGATCTCCAGACGCCCATATCAGCCCTCCCAATCAGATCCCCATTAGGATTATTGGGAGGCATCTATGGGGGCACTGGCACATTATTGGGGGCACTGTGGGGCATCTATGGGGGCAATTAATATCTGGCACATTATCGGGGGGCACTGTGGGGGCATCTATGGGGGCACCTGGTACTGGCACATTATTGAGGGCACTATGGGGGCACTTTTTACTGGCATATTATTGCGTGGCACTATGGGGGCATCTACTGAGGCCACAAAGAAGGGGTATTTTATATAGGGGCACTGTATAGGGGCATTTTATGTTATATCTATATATATTATTATGCACCTTGCGTGAATCAGTCAGCGTCAACCAGCGAACCGCCCCCAAATCAAGCACCCCCCCACCCCCCGGGAAATTGTCTTGGCCACTGCTTTAGCCCACTAGGAAATAGCATATACCCTTGTCTTCACCAGCAAACCACTCATAAGCCCAGGAAATCAACTGTGCTTCTTGCAGACTCCGTACTCAAGAGTCTGGCCCAGGAAAACAACTCTTTATACCCCCGCCTTCTGCAGAGCATTACAGCAAACATCCCCACCACCGGCAGAGCATTACAACAACCCCTTCCCCTGCAGAACATTACAGCAAACTACCCCCGCAGAGCATTACAGCAACCTCCCCTCCTGCAGAACATTACATATAATTGAGCTCCACACTTGTATAGATGATTTAAATATTATATCAGTAGACATACAAAAATGTTAAAACCGCATTGTATCACGTAACAGGAGGCCCCGCAGGTGGGGGGGACATGAAAGGAAGACGTGGCGGAGATCGCCCACACTAAGCACGGTACATTACAAAAAGTATAAGAAACAAAAAATTGAAAAATTATACTAATAGTATTAAAGTGCATCCGCTGCCAACACCATCAAAATATATGATGGTACAAAAAATAGTGATCCAAAATATTGCGTGATTCAGCTGCAAATCGCTGTACAAGTGTATCAATATGTACCTGTGCCTGTAGGTCAGATCCCACCACGTCCACCGCCCAACGCCGTTTCGCCTAAACCTTCCAAGCTCCCCAGATGAAGCTCCCCAGATGAAGCTTTAGGCGAAATGGCGTTGGGCGGTGGACGTGGTGGGATCTGACCTACAGGCACAGGTACATATTGATACACTTGTACAGCGATCTGCAGCTGAATCACGCAATATTTTGGATCACTATTTTTTGTACCATCATATATTTTGATGGTGTTGGCAGCGGATGCACTTTAATACTATTAGTATAATTTTTCAATTCTTATACTTTTTGTAATGTACCGTGCTTAGTGTGGGTGATCTCCACCACGTCTTCCTTTCATGTCCCCCCCACCTGCGGGGCCTCTTATGTCTACTAATAAAATATTTAAATCATCTATACAAGTGTGGAGCTCAATTATATGTTTTCGGTGTTGGTAGTCTAATATTGGGTGGCTCTACACAGCACAGAATTTCAATTAATGTGTATATACCCGGAGTGTTTTCTTGATAGGTGTCTGCAGAACATTACAGCAAACCCCCCCCCCCCCCCCCGCAGAGCATTATAGCAACCCCCCTCCTACAGAGCATTAGAGCAAACCCTTCCCCTGCAGAGCATTACAGCAACCCCCCCCCCCGCAGAGCATTACAGCAATCCACCCCCCTGCAGAGCATTACAGCAACCCCCTCCCTGCAGAACATTACAGCAACCCCCCCCCCCCTCCTGCAGAGCATTACAGCAAATCACTCATAAACCCTAGAAAACAACTCCATAGGCCCCCTGCAGAGTATTACTTAGCCATACACCCACCAAGAGAAAACCTCACCTGATACTGGGCTTCTGCCCTCACCAGCAAACCTCTCATAAGCCAGGGAAATCAACTGTGCTTCCTGCAGACTCCAGACAGGATTTACTACTTCTTGCACCTTCTGCCTTCTGCCCTGGAATATAAAGAGTGACATGTGATTCCAGAGATAAAACCTTTTACACAAAAAAAAAAAAAAATACAGAGAATTTGACAGAAGTAAGTCATATCCTGTAGACATAGTCACAGCCTTTAATTAAAACTGTGTGCATGTGCATGTCACTTTGAGAGGATCAATGCTACCATATCCATTTGAGATGCTATGTATTTTGCATGAGGCCCATATTTTCTTTTGTACCTTTGTTAGTGTCTCACACTCACACTTGAACACAGCAGCTCTGCCAAACCAGGATAGTGTTGTAGGAGTAGGTGCTGGGTGTCAGTGCAGGCCCGTGCAGAATCCAACACTGATGTGGTGAGGTGCACAGTTAGGAAAGGCCAGAAGTATTTTGGCACCATTCTGTGTGTGCTTGGTGAGACCAGAGGATCTTGCTCACAGTGTTTGAACAGAGGTCTAAATCAAGCCTCCAAAGGGTGCAGAGTAGATATGAATGCAGCCTCCAAATGGGTATAGAAAAGCAAGCAACTGAAAATCCTTAGTAGAACTGTGTTTTGAGGTCCCACCTAGACACTGCCAATGAGAGATGACAATAGAGACCTTGAAAACCTAAATCCCGATGAGGTGGTGCCAGTGAGATCAGCCATAATGCCTGGTAGGACTGACCCATATTCAGCTTAGGACTTAAGTGCACCAAGGGGCAGGGCCTAGCCACTTCTCTACTCTGGTTCCCTGGGCATTCCTCTCTCCACCTGGAAGCCTGTACCTGTCAATCAAGTGAAGGGAAGAGTGTTCAGGTAAGTATAGTAGCTGCTAAGGTGCAGTAAGTGGCTAGGACCCACCATTGGTGAATTTAAGCCCTAATTTGGATATTTTAGCACATGTTTCCCCTAAATGCAGCAATGGATTGGGGGAAGAAAAGTATGTTTTTAAGCAGCAGGGTCAGCCCTACCAGCAATTATGGCTTGTTTAATAGGGTTGATTCTGTTAGTGCCTTTTACGACCCTATGCACCTAACAGATTTGGGGATCTGTATTGCATGGATCATGAATATTTGAGGCCAAGCATAGCACCATAGTAAAAATGGTGATTTCAGTGCGTCTCTGTGAAACTCAGACTACTCAAACTATTTGAGAAAAGGCACCTTACACAGAACTACAACCCAAAAGACCAAGGTCCTAAGGATGAGTTTAAATGTAGCAGCAGTCAAACATATGCACTGCCGCTTCATTTATCGAGCTTATGGAAACAGAAAATAAGGCAACATACAGTATATGATTTATGGCTCCAGCTAGTGCTTCAAGTGATTTCCATTACTTGCATATTTGGTTTATATAATATTTGAATTTTCTTCCACAGTGTATCTTTCATATAAATAATTGTGTTTTCTCGAGCAGTCATACAGAGTTGCAGGCATTAGGACTTGACAGTAACTTTCTGATATAACACAGGTCACTACTGTACCGCTTTAATTGTTGTTTTATTGCAGGATATTAATGCTGTTTTTATTATACTATAATGGCAACGATGCTTCTCTTACTGTGTCTATATCCGTATTAAATTTTTAATTGCTTTATGTAAGAAAGTTTAGCCTTGAAATGAAAGTATGGGTAGTGTTAACAATAATAGATCTAACGACTAAGCTTCAGCATATTTCAGGGGTTGTACGTTAAGAACTGTAACTATGTATCTACATAGTGTATGCGCATCTTTTCTTGCTACAGACAAAGTAGCAATGTGCACTATATATATATATATATATATATATATATATATATATATATGTGTGTATATATATATATTATACTAGCAGAAAGACCCGGCTTCGCCTGGGTATATTTCATCTATTTATTTAATGTTTCTGTGTGTCGTTGCAGAGAGAAAGTCAATGCAGCTGACAGAAATTGATTTTTACCTTCATTTTTTCAATCCCTATTGGCTGCGGAGTGGGAGGGGGAGTGGTTTAATGGGACACGGGGGGGGGGTTAAGTCCTTCATTTCAGGGTGGCCTGAATTATAGGTTAATGCCATGGTAATTTGAGGAAACACAATGGGTAGCAGTGGAAGAAAACATTGCTTTGCGCGGGTATATTTAATCTATTTCATTTAATGTTTCTGTGTGTCGTTGCAGAGAGAAAGTCATCCTCCCTCCCATCCCTGCAGCTGACAGATGTTGATTTTTACCTTCAATTGTTCAATCTCCATTGGCTGCGGAGTGGGAGGGGTCATGGCCTGACTGAGTCGGGGGCGTGACGTTGCAAGACCTGGGGCGGGGTTTTAAGTCCTTCTTTTGATGGTGGCCAGAATTACAGGTCGATGCCATGGTAATTTATGAGGACACGCCATGGGTAACAGTGGAAGAAAACATTGCTTTGCGCGGGTATATTTAATCTATTTCATTTAATGTTTCTGTATGTTGTTGCAGAAAGAAATCCAACTTCCCTCCCACCCCTGCAACTGACAGAAGTTGATTTTTACCTTCATTTTTTTCAATCCCCGTTGGCTGCGGAGTGGGAGGGGGCGTGGCCTGACAGTCAGAGCGTGGTTTCGCGAGATCTGGGGCGGGGGTCAGAGTGGCATGAATTACAGGTCGATGACATGGTAATTTATGGGGACCCGCAATGGGTAGCAGTGGAAAAAACATCTTTTATTAGTACTGAATGGTCGTAGTCTAAAATTAGTCAATTTCATCTACGATTTTTGTGTGTCGTTGCAGAGAGAAATTCACCCTCCCACCCCTGCAGCTGATTTTTTTCAATCCCCGTTGGCTGCGGAGTGGGAGGGGGCGTAACCTGACAGAGTCGGGGGCGTGGATTAGCAAGACGCTTCACATGGGTGTATTTAATCTGTTTCATTTAATGTTTCTGTGTGTCGTTGCAGAAAGAAAGTCAACCTCCCACCCATCCCTGCAGCTGACAGAAGTTGATTTTTACCTTTATTTTTTCAATCCCTGTTGGCTGCGGAGTGGGAGGGGGCGTGGCCTTACAGAGTCGGGGCGTGGCTTAGCAAAGCGCTTCGCATAGGTGCATTTAATCTATTTCATTTAATGTTTCTGTGTGTCGTTGCAGAATGGCTGCCAAGTGAGAGGGGGCGTGGCCTGACAGACGGGGCGTGGCTTAGCAAAAGGCTTCGAACAGTTGTAGTCTATAATTAGTCTATTTCATCTAAAATTTTTGTGTGTCGTTGCAGAGAGAAATTCACCCTCCCACCCCTGCAGCAAACAGAAGTTTATTTTTACCTTAATTTTTTTAATTCCCATTGGCTGCGGAGTGGGAGGGGGCATGACCTGACAGAGTCGGGGGCGTGGATTAGCAAGACGCTTCGCATGGGTGTATTTAATCTATTTTATTTAATGTTTGTGTGTGTTGTTGCAGAAAGAAAGTCAACCTCCCACCCATCCCTGCAGCTGACAGAAGTTGATTTTTACCTTTATTTTTTCAATCTCTGTTGGCTGCGGAGTGAAAGGGGGTGTGGTCTGACAGAGTTGGGGGTGTGGCTTAGTGAGACCTGGGGCGGAGGATTTAAGTACTTCTTTTAGGGTGGCCTGAATTAAAGGTCAATACCATGCTTATTTATGAGCCCACGCAATAGGCAGCAGTGGAGGAAAACATCTTTTATTACTAGTGAACTGTAGTAATAGAAAAACACATAAGTTATATTTATGGTAACCGGAATACCTTTAACAGTGTCAGTGAATAGAAATGGATGAGATCCTCAGCTGCTGATAATTACCTGGTTGTTATGGAAACTCCCTCCCTGTGTGGCTTTGCAGAGAATGGCAGTTGGAGTTTAAAACCAAAGTTCCCAGTTGTAATGTTGGCTAATGGAGATCATATTTTGGGAATATCTCAGGAACGGTATGTCCTAGAGAGATGAGACCTAGTCTAAAACCTTCCCGGATACCTGATGTACCTGTGTGCCGAATTTGGTGAAAATCGGTCCAGTATTTTGGTCGCGCATAGAGAACAGACAGACAGACAGACAGACAGAAACTCATTTTTATATTATTAAGAGATATAGCACAGAGCCGAAACGTTGCGGTCCCTCACTATGGGTAAATAAAGGACTTTTTTTTTATTTTATGCCTGAGAGAGTGCTGCCTTTTTTTGCTTTTGCTGTATGCTGACCTTTGTCGGGTCTTGGGCTGTGCACCTCTGTTGTTGTCTCTGGTGCTGCCGGGTCTTTTTTGAATATATATATATATATATATATATATATATATATATATATATATATATATACACATACATACAGTATATATAGTATTCAGTCGCCTATTAATGACATCAGTAGCTATCAATAGGGTAGCTAATGTGAACCATGAAATGATACATGTTTCAAAATTTCAACTATGTGATACAACCTAACATTAGTTGGAACATGCGGGCAGCCTAATATTTCCTGCTGAAACCTTTCGGTTCTACATTAGTCTCTGCAGTATAAGAATCCAGTAGCACAATAACATTTCGTTAAGGGGTATCTGCAGCAGATTTGCACCTGTGAAAATGTCTTACCTGTTACATGTGCGCTTGGCAGCTGAAGGCCTCTGTGTTGGTCCCATGTTAATATGTGTCCAAATTGCTGAAATGAAAGTGAGACTCTAATGGGTGTTGCCTTTACACCTAGAGGCTCCACTCTCTTGGCAACTGTCATGCCCTCCGCACTTTGATTGACAGGACCAGGTAGTATAAACATGATCATGCCTGGCCCTGACTTCTCCTAAAGTCTCATGCTGCGTCAGGTGCTTCAGTATCCAGCATAGGCGCAGTACAGAAAAAAGTACTGAAGTGCATAGCACAGAGCAAGACTTTAGGAGAAGTCAGGGCCATATGTGATGACTTATAAATTGCCTGGTCCTGTCAATCAAAGTAGAGAGGATGCGGCAGTTGCAGAAAGAACAGATCCTCTAGGTGTAATGGTAACGCCCCCGTTGCTCCTAGAGGCTCATTTGCATATATTAAAACATCATTTTTCTCAGCAATGCAGGCATATATGAACATGGGACCAACACAGATGTCTTCAGCTGCCAAGTGCACATGTAACAGGTCAGCCAGTGTCATAGGTAAAAATCTGCTGACAGATGCCTTTTAATGTCTTTTCCCTCCTGGTTTGACAAACTTGTTCTGTGGTCTGGTATTTAAATTGTACAGTGTTTTTTCTTGATGTAAGTGATGGAGTATCAGCACAAGCATAATGCTGCAACGGATTGTACATTTATATTTACAGATGTGATCCCTTATGCAATGTGTTGCCTCCCCATGGACCCTAAAATATCTAAATATATAAGTACTCTCTTCCAAAGTCAGAACTATCAAACCGATTCCAAAAACTCATTGGAGGAATTTATCAAGCCCTGCACTCCAGAATTATGGCTTTAGAAAGTAGTGAAATTGGGATAATTTTGGCACAAACATTTTGCATTTCTACAATCCTTATTCTAGTTTTGAAAAACGGGTGGGAAAGTGAGCGTGATTGGCAAGTTTTCCTCCAGATTTATCAACTGCAACTTTTCAAAAAGGCACAAAAATTGTTGCAATCTTACTCCAGTAAAGGAAGAGATGTAGAAAGTAGAGTAACATCTCAAATCCCCAACATGATAAATCTCTCCAATAGAGATTAGGGGGATTTTTTTAATTCTACTCAATTCCTCTACGCATTGTCCACGAGAACTTCTGTACAATGCTCCAGCATTTTCTGACGATGGAGTCAATCTTGTTGTATGAGTGAAACTTGTGGATAAAAGGAATACAATGTTTATTGCGCTCTCTCTCATTCTGTACAAGCTGTGGTATATAAACCCTTGGGGGTAGCCTCTTCTCTGGAATTTATATTGCATCTCCTCAAGTCTCACTTTACATAATTCCCAATCCGAGATGTTCCATTGCACTGTCTGGAACTGTGATTTGGGGATTGCCCTTTCAACAGAGTAGGGGTTAACTGTCAAAATGTAAGACACTGTTACTGTCCTCATCCTTCCCATGCTTTCTAGGGGCTGTATTTTACAACTTCAACCTAATTGGTTTGGTAAGAGGTCGGGGGATCATAACAAAGCTATCCCAGTGGTTACTATCATATACTCACATCTTGTACTGAGTAGAATGACTATAAAACATTTTTTATCACATGCAATTACAAAAGTACATATTCAGATCCAGGTGCTGGTTGCAAAACGGTAGAGTATTTTTCGTGGGGCAACCCCTTTAAAGCAGAACTCCAGGAAAATTAATAAAATTGAACTACTAGGGTAATGTTATATTCCAGAGCTGCTATCTCCTGTCTGAAATTCATGTTTACAAGGTATTTTGGTCTTTAACACTAAAGGACATCAGTTGATGTTCATACTTACAGTACCAACATTTAAAAATGAAAAATCTGGAAATTTAAGGCCCCCCCCCTTGTTCCACTTGGGACCACCCCAAACACCCAGGAATGCTCACAAAACATCCATTTTGGTGTGGGCTGTTTTTGGAATTGACTTGGAAAAATCAGGATGGTTAGTAAATATGAATATTACTGGTTTTAAAGAAATGCTTCCTTCTCTGGCATCACTTCCTGCACTGCAGCAACTGGCTGAAGCTGGCTTCCTGCTGTGTCCTCCTCCAGCATAAACCCTGCACTTAACACTGAGAATATGAAAGAAAATTGTGCCATGCTCTATCAAATGCTGTAATATGAAGGTAGTTCCTCATACAAGCAGTCAGTAATATGATATTGTATGGAAGCACCAGATGACTGCATAAGAAGTGTATACCACTGTATATTGTAATACTGTGGGGACACTGTCACCGTACAGAAGGGGTGCACAACCATTTTTTGGTCTGGGGGCTGCATTTTCACATTAATCTATTTCTAGGGGCTGCAAAAAAATGACACAGGCTGAAACAAACTGAATGTGGGAGGAACTTCATTCAGATCTATTGATGATGGGCAGCACATCTCTGATTACACACAAATATTTGCTGCTGACAATTGGGGATATTTCATCCTGATGAAAGATGCAAATCATCCTTTGCTTGTTTATTGGCTGATGGTGGGGCCATTATACAGCCCAGTTATCAGGAGTGAGCATTCCTATGAACACTTGTTCCCAATGGGGGCTCGTTCACATCGCCGTTAGGGATTCTGTTCTAACTTTCCGTTATAACATCGTGCCTCTTAAAGGTGTCAGTTTTGATTTCCGTCCTAGGGATTCCGTTATTTTCCGTTATAACGATGTTATAACAGAAAGTTAGAACGGAATCCCTAACGGTGATGTGAATGAGCCCTAATTGGCACTAAAATCTTGTGGTGTAATAGGGGCTTAAAGTGGCACTGTACTTTATCTGTTGGATTATCAAAATGATTTTTGTGACTTTTTTATGTGACCTTTTGTAAAAAACTGAAAAGCAGAAAAAAGGACTCTCTTAAAAGTTTTTGCAAACTATGGCTCCATCTTCTGTAAATATGCAAACTGCCATCTAAAACAATTGCTATAGTTTGTTCCCTATTTTGTTTTGGTTGGTTTGCTTTATAATATGTATAGTTTCACATGAATGCGGTTATAATAGTGACTGTTTTGATTGCCGTGGGTGTTTTTTTAAATTAATTTAAAAAACTAATTCCATTTAATTTATTAAAAAAGCCAAAAACTTAAAATGTCCAAATTTCTTAGGGGGGGTCAACTTTTTTTAAAAAAAAAGAAATTACTTTGGGTGGGTGTTTCTAATGGCACTGTACAATGGCACTGACACTGTACACTGTTCTGGCAGTATGGTGTCATAAAAACAGCAATAGAAAAATAGGCCTCCATGCAAATAGTATATGAAGTATATATACTGTATATATATATATATATATATATATATATATATATATATATACATACACACACACGCGAACATGTGGTAAAGCATGTGTTTTCAAGCCCACATGGTAAATGTGAAAAATAGGTCACTGAATCAAAGATTTCAGGGAAAAAAGCTATTTTCATTTTCCTCCACCTAATTGCATTCAGTTCTCCTTAAAAAAAATGTCCAAATTTCTCTAAGCTTAAAATCTGAGAGCATGAACATTAAAAATGTCACTTTGAAGGAGTTTCTAATGTTTTTGCAATGTACAACCTCTGTTCTGGCAGTATGGTGCCATAGAGCCAGCAATAGAAAAACAGGCCTCCAAAATGCATTACAGTTCTTTGAAGTCTTGTGATGAGAGCAAAAAAACATGTAAAAAGCACAAATAGGATATTACTGCAAATGGCAGAAGTATATAAACGTGTGGTAAAGCATGTTTTTTTCAAGTTCACATGTTGAATGTGAAAAATAGGTCACTGATCTATTATTATGGTTTGCCACAAAACAATTAATAGAAAAATAGGCCTACAGACTCTATAATGGACTCCACTCATTTCAGGCGGTGAGCCAAGCCAGTAGGTAAATTGCACAAATTGCATCAATTGTCACAGTACAAACATATGATAATGGTTTTAGAAATGTTTTGACTTCTTTTGTAAAAAAAAAAAAAATTCTATATTAAATATATATATATATATATATATATATATATATATATATATATATTTATTTAGGATCGCTCTCTCATGGGGTCGCAATCACAGACTTCTCCTCAGACAACAAGGTTCAAGTCCAAGTGGTGCTTTATTTTATCACGTTAGCACCATCATACACATAAACATCAAAAATAAACACCTGCCCGTCTAGGCACTCACTAATACTTGTGTTGTCTCTACCTCACCTAGTGAAGTTCACACACAGACCACGACCCAGCTTCCTCCTGGCTGTGAGCTCACCAGCACCTTTGGGGGGAGATGGTCCAGAATTCCTCCCGACTTTGACTGTGTGACCCTTTTTCCGTAGGCATCGCTGGGCCCCCCAAACTTCCTCAGCCTTGTGGCTCCTCAGCCTTCCTGGCTGAGACCACACAGAGCCTCTGCAGGCTTCCTTGCAATTCCCAATTCTCTTAGGCTTCCTCAGCCTCATGGCCCCCAGCCCTCCCTGGCTGGGACCACAGTGGCCCTCTCCAGGTCTGTTCCCTGGGGCCTCTCTCTCCCAGTCTCATACACAAAGGGTTATTTTATTCCTCTGTGATTACAATAGCAGGCCTCATCTGCGATCACCTTAGGTCAAAGAACCTGTAATGGACTAAGGTTGTAGGCTGGAAGACCCACTACCAATCTGTCTCGAGGTCCAAGAAATCCAGCCCATGTAACTTTAAACAAAATCTCCAGCAAGCTATGGCCCACACCCTCACCATACCTCTACCATGCACTTTATTGTACACATCACCACTAATATAGTATACTAATATATATATATATTGCCCATTGCAAAAACTAAAACAATTGGCCTAGTAAGCCTAGTAAAGAATTGGCTAGTTAATGAAATCCACTAAATAACAGCATAATGTACTGAAATAAAAACTATAGTAAACTAACAGGCAAATTGGATGGAATATATCAATCACCGTGGACGGATGCTAAAATGATCCAGTAAAATTCATACAATGTCAGTGAACTGACTTACAAATATTTTTAAAGGCAATGTATCATCACTTAATTACATATTATTTAAATCAAGTGTTTATTAGACATTATACATCTTTAAAACAATAAATAAATTCTGTGATTTTTAAAAGTTTTCCGTGTGTATTCCGTGTCCGTATAAAAACGGTACGGAAGACATACGGAAAGTCTTCCGTAGTGTTCCGCATTTTTGCGGACCCATTGACTTTTAATGGGGCTACGGACGTGTTTTGCGGCCAAGTATAGGACAGGTTTAATTTTTTTTGCGGGAGAACGTCCGTAATATACGGATGCGGAATGCACACGGTGTGCATTCCGCATTTTTTTTTCTCCTATGGAAAAATGAATGGGTCCGTATGGTTCCGCATCTTATCCGCAAAAATGCGGATAAGATACGGAAATGAACATACGGTCGTGTGAATGGGGCCTAATATGAGATATCTTTGCTCATTCACTCATATTCATTACAGCTGCCTTAAAAAAAGTATACACATCCTGCTGCATTGTCTATGCAGGAAGTACAGGAACATATAAAATCTTCTCTGGGGGCAGCCATAAGTGAAAAATAGCTACAAGATTCATAAAAAAGACAAAATATATTATTATTTGCCATCTATATAATTAAATTGAATAAATGCAACTAAAATGTAATACTTTACACATTTCCTTTAAAGTGTTCCTGGAATTATTAGAAATCTGACAATCACTGCTAGAGGGAGCAGCTGCATATTGATAGTATGATAGTGATTTATATGGCTCCATTTGAATTCAACACACAGCTTGATGTTCACTGTTTTATTTTAGTGTTTGGTCTAAGTTTTGACCAACATAGCATGAGTCATAATGAACATTCAAGAAAAAGGTATTTATCCCATTAGTCATTAAAGAGGTTTTCCAAGACTTTTATACTATCCTCTGGATAGGTCTGATCCGTGGGGGTCCAACACATGTGACCTGCACTGATCAGCTGTTTCAGAAGGCATCGGCACTCACAGTAGGGTAGAGGCCTTTTCGCACCTTCGCCTAGGCCATGGGGGAACTGAGAAACCAAGTACAGTCGCTTTCAGATGGACGGTGCTGTGCTTGGTGATCTGAGAGAAGGCCACAGCTCTAGCGCGAGCGCAAGTACATTCTCGGACAGCTGATCAGCAGAGGTCCAGGCTGTCGGACTCCGACCAATCAGATAATGATGACCTGTGCAGTGGGTGGGTTATCAGTATAAAAGTCTTAGAAAACCCATTTAAACTGTACTTAGTTATATAAGGTTATGCATTATATAAGATAATTGTAGAACATTTCATACATCTACTACGGCCATCATTTCAGGGCTTTTAATATGAATTAGACATACTGTATTATTCCCTTAGATATAATGTCTATTATTTCATGCTGCCATTACAACAATATGGAGTTTGTTGCATCACCTACAATCTGCTATGGAGTGTAACAACAAGGGAAGACTGAAGATAGATTTTAATTAAAGAATCATAGAACATGTCAACATGTCAAATATATATATATACATACACACACACACATACACACACACTAGCTGAAGGACCCGGTATATTTAATCTATTTCATTTAATGTTTGTGTGTGTGTGTCATTAAAAGATATTGAGAGTGACCTCTACAGTGCCCGTCCCGTAACAGAAACATCCACAGCTCCCTCCCCTTTAACTGTGACCTCCACAGCAGCTAGGGTGGCCACTGTCTCCACCCCAGAAAGCCGGACCTCACCAGCCATTCCCCCAAACGTGAAGCAGCGTCCCCGGTCCCCATGAAGCCACACCACTAAAAATGAGGCCATGCCCCCTGGCTCCATGAAGACACGGAGGAGAAGCTGTCTGAGCGTGAGCTACTGAAAGGGTGGACATCCCTGCGTCCGTCCAAGCACTGCACCGGATGAAGAACAGGGAGCCAGAAAACTGGACAGTCTGGCTTTCAGACTCCCTGTCTACCGTCCGGCGCAAGGCCTGGACAGACACAGGGATGTCCACCCTTTCCGTAGTTCACACTCAGACAGCTTCTCCTTTGTGTCTTCATGAAACCAGGGGGCGTGGCCTCGTGTTTAGGCGTGTGGCTTCATGGAGACTGGTGGCACGGCTTCACGTTTGGGGGAGGCTGGGCAGTCTGGCTTTGAGACTCCCTGTCCTCTGTCATGTGCAGGGCCTGGATGGACACAAGGATGTCCTTTTGAACAGCTCAATCTCAGACAGCAGCACTGTGCAGTCTGAGCATTAGCTGTGGGGAGAAAGTCACCCTCCCCCCTGCAGTTGACAGAAGTTGATTTTTATCTTCATTTTTGCAATCTCTGTTGGCTGGGGAGTGAGAGGGGGCGTGGCCTGACCGGGTTGGGGTCGTGACTAAGTGGGACCTAGAGGTGGGGCTTTTAAGTCATTCTTTTGAGGGTGACCTGAATTACAGGTTGATGCAAGAGTAATGTAGGAGGAAACACAGTGGGTAGCAGTAGAAGAAAACATCTTTTATTACTACTGAAAGGTAAATATGTGAAATTTACATTATATGAGGTAATGATTGATGAAGAGTTAGTCTAAAACATAAAGTATATTTATGGTAACCGTAATACCTCTTTAACAGTGTCATCCACAGCGCTCTGCCCCTTTAAAGCAGACCTACAGCAGTGAACTGGCTGTGTTGCTATGGAAACCTGTTGTGTGTGGAAACTAACTGCCTGTGAGCTTCTATTGGCTGATAAGGGTCATGTGACCAGGCTTCTATTGGCTAATGCATTTTTTGGGAATATCTCAGGAACGGTACGTCCTGGAGAGCTGAGACCCGTTCTAAAACCTTCTTGGACACCTGTTGTACCTGTGTGCCAAATTTCATGATTGTAGCTGCGACAGTGCGGATTCTTTTAGCGGACACACACACACACATATACACTCATATATATATATATATATATATATATATATACACACACACTAGCTGAAGGACCCGGCTTCGCCCGGGTATATTTAATTTATTTCTTTTACTGTTTGTGTGTGTGTGTCGTTAAAAGATATCGACAGTGCCCTCTACAATGCCTGCCCCTTTAACAGTGACCTCTACAGTGGCCCGCCCCTTTAACAGAGACCTCTACAGCGGCCCGCCCCTTTAACAGTGACCTCTACAGCAGCCCGCCCCTTTAACAGTGACCTCTACAGCAGCCCGCCCCTTTAACAGTGACCTCTACAGCTGCCCGCCCCTTAAACAGTGACCTCTACAGCAGCCCACCCCTTTAACAGTGATCTCTACAGCAGCCTGCCCCTTCAACAGTGACCTCTACAGCAGCCTGCCCCTTTAACAGTGACCTCTACAGCTGCCCGCCCCTTTAACTGTGACCTCTACAGAAGCCCGCCCCTTTAACTGTGACCTCCACAGCAGCTAGAGTGGCCACTGTCTTCACCCCAGAAATCCAGACCTCATCGGCCATTCCCCCAAACGTGAAATAGCGCCCCCAGTTCCCATGAAGACACATCACTAAACATGAGGCCACGCCCCCCTGGCTCCGTCAAGACATGGAGGAGAAGCTGTCTGAGTGTGAGCTACTGAAAGGGTGGACATCCCTGTGTCTGTCCAGGCACTGCGTCGGACGGAGAACAGGTAGCCAGAAAACTGGACTGTCCAGCCTAAAGCCGGACATCTGGCCACCCTAACATCAGCCTGCCCCTAGGGTGGCCAGAGGTCTTGTTTTAGGCTGGACGGTCTGGCTTTCAGACTCCCTGTCCTCTGTCATGCGCAGGGCCAGGATGGACACAGCAGCAGCACTCTCAGCAGCAGCATTGTGCAGTCTGAGCAATGAGCTGCAGGGAGAAAGTCACCCTCCCCCCACTCCTGCAGCTGACAATAGGTGATTTTTACCAATATTTTTAATCCCGGTCAAATGCAGCATGGAAGGGGCGTGGCCTGACTGAGTCATGGGCGTGACTTAGTGGGATCTGGGGGTGGTGCTTTTAAGTCCTTCTTTTGACGGTGGCCAGAATTACAGGTCGATGCCTGATTTAGGAGGAAGGTGGGTAGCAGTGGAAGAAAACATCTTTTATTACTACTGAACAGTAAATATGTAAAATTTACATTATATGAGGTAATGATTGATGATGAGTTAGTCTAAAACATAAGTTATAGTTATGGTAACTGGGAATACCCATTTATCATTGTCAGCCACAGTGCTCTGCCTCTTTAATGCAGACCTAAAGCAGTGAACTGGCTAGGTTGTCATAGAAACCTGATGTGTGCCTGTGAGCTTCTATTGGCTGATAAGGGTCATGTGACCAGGCTACTATTGGCTAATGCATTTTTTGGGAATATCTCAGGAACGGTACGTCCTGGAGAGTTGAAAACTGTTCTAAAACCTTCCCGGACACCTGATGTACATGTGTGCCAAATTTTGTGATTGTAGCTGCAGCGGTGCGGATTCCTTTAGCGGACATACACACACACACACAGCTTTATATAATATATATATATATATATATATATATATATATATATATATATATTGTAGTAGTTGTAGTTTTTAATGGTACCATTTTGGGATTTGTGACTAGGAGCAACACACTATATGTGCACAGGGGCGGTCTTGGCATTTCTAGGGCCCTAAGCGAAGTTATGTCCGCATTAGCGTACTAATTTATAAAATGTGTACGCATTAGTGTACATACTAAAATATGAGTATGAATTAGCGTGCAGATTTGAAAAAGCGCACGCAAATTCCACCCGAACATGCTCGCTCATCTCTAGCTGGGATGGGACACTGACGCGCAGAGTTTGTGTTCTGCTGTGCGGACCGCCCTCTCTGCGGCTGCGCGAGCTTCCTGCCACACTTCCGGACTTGAGTGTGAGCGGGTGTGGTGCCACAGTGAGGTCGGTCCGCGGCGGACAAATGCAGTAAGTGACAGCTGGGCGGGCGCAAGGCACAAGAGCGGAGCGTGGGGGCCCCCTTGGACGTCGGGGGCCCTATGCAAATGCATAGGATGCGTGGTGCCCAAGACCGCCCCTGTATGTGCAGAGTCTGCGCTCCTGGACATAGATGCCCAACGGCATAGGTAGGTTTAGCATAGGACCTGCCTGACCTGAGACCACCTTGATGCTGGGTAGGTGGGCACAGGTGTGTTTTGATAAAAATATATTGGCTAAGAGTCTCCGATTTTATCATATCAGAATGAGGGCTTAGTTTATACAGTATATATTGTTTGCATCTATTTTGTTAGTGCATTAATTTTTTTTTTTCTGTGATTTACCATTTTGGGATACACAACTTTCTGATTAACTTAACTCTTAACTGATTAACTCTTTCTGGGAGGGAGATGGGAAAAACTGCAATACTGCCACTGCGTTTTAACGTTATAAATTTTACGGCGTTCATTTTTCTGTATTTCGGTATGGGTCAGTGCGATTGCAGTGATACCAAATACATACATTTTACTACTTTTTTTTTTAAAGAAAAAAATGTTTTTGCATTGCTGCTTCCCAAGACCCATAACTTTTATTTTTCTTTCTATGGAGTTGTGTGAGGACTTTTGGGGGCGACGTGCACTTTTCATTACTGTTTGAGAATGCACTTGCGCTAGTGCATATATGGTATATCTATTCATCTACCTCCCTTTTTTAATTCTATCTAATATATATATTAGATAGAATTAAAAAAGGGAGGTAGATGAATAGATATACCATATATGCACCAGCGCAAGTGCATTCTCAAACAGTAATGAAAAGTGCACGTCGCCCGCTTCCCTGGAAACGATCACTACTGTATCAGGAAACTGTAGCCTGGTGAGATAATGTGTCATCCATGTTTCTTAATATGAAGAACATGCACAACAAAAAAAAAAAATAATAATAATAAAAAGAATAATAGATAAGTATGTAGCAGAAATGAGTTAGAAGGTACTTATATTTAAAGTTTATTTTTCTATTATATGATTATGACAAACCTTTATGGACCCAGGCCCTATTTTCTGCTATCCATTATCATTTCATTTTTTAGACTGTACTTTTTGATCAACCTGCATGTCCTGAAGCCACTACATTCACGTTACTATTCTTTCATGCATGAGCAAAGAGTTCTCACATTGCAGTTGTTAAAATATTGTATAAAGCAGAAACTCTTGTTTGTAATGTCAGTTTCACTTCACCAATTAGCAAAGTCTTGTGTTACAATGCAATTCTTGATCTGCAGCCTTTACAGATTCTATAAAGCAGAGGAAGCTGACAACTAGAGATGAGCGAAGTTCTTATAAATTCGATTCGGCTGCTTTGCCGAATTCTACAAAAAAAAAAAAATCACTTTGTGATGAAGTAACAATGATATGCCCAGCTGTGTCCCCTCACATTAATATGCCCAGCTATGCCCCTCACAGTAATATGCCCAGCTGTTCCCTCTCACATTAATATGGCCAGCTGTGCCCCTCACAGTAATATGCCCATTTGTGCCCCCTCATAGTAATATGCCCATTTGTGCCCCCTCCTAGTAATATGCCCATTTGTGCCCCCTCCTAGTAATATGCCCAGCTGTGCCCCTTCACAGTAATATGTCCAGCTGTGCCCCCCACAGTAATATGCCCATCTGTGCCCCTCACAGTAATGTGCCCAGTTGTACCACCTCACAGTAATATGCCCAGTTGTGCCACCTCTCAGTAATATGCCAAGCTGTGTCCCTCACAGTAATATGCCCAGTTGTGCCTCCTCACAGTAAAATGCTCAGTTGTGCCCCCTCACAGTAAAATGCCTAGTAAAGCGCCCGTTTTACAGGCAGTAAAAAAAATTAGAAAATTAATACAATGCAGCAGCACTCTGCAAACCAAATAAAGTACAAAAATGCCATAATAATATAAAATATTTTGATGATAATGCTACACTCATTTAGTAAATTTGAGATTCTTGGCAAATATATTTTGTACAAAATTATTTGGGCCTGTCTGCCAAACGTCAAGGCGATCTCTGTAACACGGGAACCTAACACTATTTCCTACCTGTTATGTGCCATAATGGCCTCCATAAAATTCAGGGAGTGTTGGTTCCACATGCATGCTGGGTCCATTCTGCCTTTTGCCATTTCTGGTGCTTCAAAGGCCTTCACTAAATCCAGGGATGCAGGTACCAACATGCATGCCGAGCCCACTCTATACCTCTATACTAAGAGCAGACTACGGCTTTATGCTTACACTGATTAAAATCAGCCTATGGGGCAGACAGGCTGGTCAGGAGTGCATGACTAAATGAAGTAGCCACACCTCCAGTACAAACTACAAAGAAAAAAATTAAACTCCCCATACTCACCTCATTCCCCAGCAGCAGTATACAGGAACTGCTGTCTGGCCCTGCCCCCTGCCCAGACCTGCAGTGTAAAGCGCAGACAGGGGGGGGGAGGAATGATGGAGCAGAGAGCGGATGGACAGCTCTCTGCTTCATCATTACAGGCAACTGTCTCTGCATACTATGGGACATACCTCCCCCATACCGGGACCGCAAGACAGCCACTGAAATGCAGGACTGTCCCGCCGGATCCGGGACAGTTGGGAGGTATGGGATTATGTTGTAGTATGACATAATATATGGTGGCCAGACTCCTCTAGTCTTCATTGCAGGTACACTAACAGCTCAGCATTACATTGATTTGGTTGTGGAACCAGTGGTATGGCCATTTCTCAAGAGTGTTCCATGAGCTGTTTTTCAACAGGACAATGGCAGGCCGCATGTTGCTTGTGTTATTCTGAGCAGCATGCATGGCCTACACATGCTACCATGGCCTATAGCATCTCCAGACTTGTCTCCCATCGAGCACATCAGGGATGTCATTGGTCAGCAATTGCAAAGTCAGCTGCCAGCAACAGATCTTGATGATTTGCGTGTCCAAGTGCATTCAGCATGGCAGAACATTCCTCAGACAACCATTATTGATAGCATGCCATAGCGCATATGTGCGTTTATTTTTGCACGTGGCGCTCATACTCAATACTGAATAGATCAAGATGTTTTGTATATTTTGCCTCCATTTTTTGCACATCATTAGCATGTATGATTTCCATAATTCCACAACTTTTCCTTCTTTAGTTTTGCAACTTCAATGTTGAAGAGTGTATAAATATGACAGGACTGTCTAATTAGAACATATCTAAATGTGAGTGGACTATCCTTGTGTAATGGTTTGTAAAAGTGTTGACTGAGTATGATGTTTAAAAAGAAATAGACTTTTTAGATGTAGCATATACAAACTAACATAATGTATATAACCTGTTACTGTACTTTACTGGTGTGACTGCATAACCAATAGAAATCTAGAAATCTGCTTAATAAATATGATCTATAAGCAAAGGTGAAAGCAACTAAAAATGTTGAATTAGCTTGAATCAACAATGTGCTATATTTGCTGGAAGATTGTACCATGGCATCTGCATATATCATGTGCTTCTAAGTGCTCGTTCACATCACCGTTAGGGCTTCCGTTCTCCTGCTCCTATAACGGACGGATTCGGGACATAACTGAGCCCAACTGAGCCTAAGGGACCCCATAGACTATAATGGGGTCCGTTAGGTTTCCGCTAAGAAGATGATTTTTGAAGCGGAGACAAAAGTCCTGCGTGCACAACTTTTGTCTCCGCTTCAAAAATCATCTTCTGAGCGGAAACCTAACGGACCCCATTATAGTCTATGGGGTCCCTTAGGCTCCGTTGGGCTCAGTTATGTCCCGAATCCATCCTTTCCGTTCTCCTGCTCCTATAAGGGAGCAGGACAACGGAATCCCTAACGGTGATGTGAACGAGCCCTAACAGGTCTCAAACGTTGATCTCAGGGAGATTGTCTACGTGGGTTGCAGTGTTTATTTATAGTGGCTACAGCACATACATGGATGACAAGTACGTGTATATACTATTCCTAATGATTAGAGATGAGCGAGTAGTGAAATATTCGAAAGTTCGAAATTCGATTCGAATAGACCGCGAAATTCGACTATTCGACCGGATATCGAATCCCATTAAAGTCTATGGGAAAAAAATGCTCGCCACTTGGAAATCTCAATTCGACCACTTGGAGGTCACCAAGTCCACCCTGGAACCTCAGAAAAGGATGCCAACACTGCTGGAATGCAACTGGGACAGCAGGGGAAGCATGTCTGGGTGCATATAACGCGCCCAAGTCGCACTATTACGCCACTATCACAGCCTCTCAACAATACACTCCAAACACAATCTAACCTCTCTGTAAAGTGAGACCATACAAGGAAACCTTCTTTCCTCTACATTGCCATGGACCCCAAGCCAAACTAGACAAAAAAGAAGATAAAATTCTGCACCC